>SDVV010019354.1:0-13549 GCA_016164225.1 Gammarus roeselii | reverse complement strand
AGTTGGTGTTCCAAGAAGGAATAAGTGCTGGCCTAGTATTCAGACGACTAGTTGGTGTTCCAAGAAGGAATAAGTGCTGGCCTAGTATTCAGACGACTAGTTGGTGTTCCAAGAAGGAATAAGTGCTGGCCTAGTATTCAGACGACTAGTTGGTGTTCCAAGAAGGAATAAGTGCTGGCCTGGTATTCAGACGACTAGTTGGTGTTCCAAGAAGGAATAAGTGCTGGCCTAGTATTCAGACGACTAGTTGGTGTTCCAAGAAGGAATAAGTGCTGGTCTGGTATTCAGATGACTACACGAACAGTAATAATACTTTTCTGGAGGATGTATGTAATACAGGGATATCAACGGACTGATTGTTTAAATTATGTATGCCTATTTCATACTGATCACGTTTCTTTGTGCATTTACTCGCGTGGGAAGGGGACACTTGGGGACCTACTGTAAATAGTTATGCAGGCACGCTTGTCACTGACATATATACGGTTCTCGCTCGGTATGTTACTTCTACTGTCTCCATGTATGTTTTTTGGGTGCGCAATTATAGGTACTGGTAGGAATATCTTACAAACCTTGCTTCCTAGTAGCCATTTTTGTACCACTGTGTGCCTCAAAAAGGATCAATATTATTACTATCCGAAATATTTTGGCCAGATTCTCAAAACACGCAATGAAATTGTATGGAATGATCAAAAACATATTCCCGTGCCGGGAATCGAACCCGGGCCTCGCGGGTGAGAGCCGCGCATCCTAGCCACTAGACTACACGTGATAGAGATCATACACGTTTTCTCTAAGCCAAACCACTCAAAATTGGTTATAGCCGCGCATTTTACAAACAGGCAAGATCGAATTAGAGTTGAAGTAATGTGAGGCGCTTACGAAATTACGACACAAGCAGAGCCATTCATGGTCACGTTCGTGTAAGTCTCATTAGAAATAAATCGAATAGATTACTAAATCTTGAGACATTTTTAATATAAACTTCCATAACACATAAAGTTGGAATAACATCCATGACATATCCAATTGAGGACCAGGTGTAGGTTAGCTAAACTATAAATAGATGAACGAAGATTGGATGAGTTTTATGTCTAGACCTATTAAATATCATCTCGTTGCAAGTACCTTCAGTCCTCGGTAGTATAGTGGTGAGTATCCCCGCCTGTCACGCGGGAGACCGGGGTTCGATTCCCCGCCGGGGAGACCATTTTGATAATTCAGTGTATTCTGTACCACGTTTTTCGTACACGACATACTTACTGTTTACGTGTGTATGTACTGGAACAATAACATTATAACCAAGTGATTGTATCAAGTGCAAACGTAGTTGCATGGAGCGTCGACCTTTGGCAGATAAGTGGTGAATGGGACGAATAATACCCTGTCGGTAATGACAGGTCTGTGGTTCGTCAGAATACCCTTGATTAGGAGTGATTACATCAGCAGGAATACAGTATGCCCACCAGTCAAAACTTATTGTAAACGTTGCACCTTCTGGGAAGTGTAACCGGACATCCTGCGTAGAAACCAAGAATTCTACAGCAAAGCTCTCGATGTATGTATATTTTGCTCCTTCTGAGAACTGTACCAGGGCCTCCTGTGTAGCAGTTGCGAATTTTTCAACAAAGCCCTCGATCTGGACAAGACGTTCATTGATTACACACATATTAGAGACAATTACATTCGTTGAAATGTCCTTAGTAAACTTACAAAAACAGGGACAACATATTTTTCGGCAGATAGAAGTTTTCGAGTGTGGCCATCCTAAATGATCGTTTAAAAAATCATCATCCATATTTTAATTGATGATCGTTGAAAAAAATATTATCCATATTTTAATTATGTTTCAAACGTGGCTATGGTTCTTAAAAAAATGTGTCTCTTATATAAACCGCAAGAAATGAAATGAATTTGAAACATTATTAAAAAGGAAAGATATTTTTATTTAAGAAATCGAAGAAAATAGATCTGGTCAAGGGTATGAATAGTTTTAGTACCTTATTTTGTGTGCAACACCAATACTTCGGTCATTCGCCGGTCCATCATGAAAAAATGAAGTTATTATTTCCTTAACTACAATTCAGATTGTTCAACCTAGTTTTACTAGTATTATTTTAACTATTATTATACACAAATCGAACTAATTTGGACTTAGAAAACTTTTCCCGTGCCGGGAATCGAACCCGGGCCTCGCGGGTGAGAGCCGCGTATCCTAGCCACTAGACCACACGGGATAGTCAAGATGTACTTGTGACTCTATCAAACTTTACAAGATTAATTAATAGAAAAAAAAATTGAGAGGCCACTTCAGAGAATCATAACCTATTGATGTAGCTGGTTAACTGCGTTTGCCAGCCCGATTAAATGGCAAATATGAGCAGGATAATGAGAGTGGGTTGTCTCACTCAAGGTCAGGTAAAGTCAAACCAACAACCTTCAGCTTCCAATGAAAACCAATTGTGATGAAGAGAACAGTACATAGATGTATCATGCCTACCTTCTGTTATATTGATACAACAAAAATACCGTAGGGCTATAATAATGATACCGCAAAAATAACGCTGAGCTGTTATATTGATACCACAAAAATAACAGAGCTGTTTTATTTATGATTTGTATTTTTTTTTGGTTTTAACCACAAGATACCACAAAAATTACGCAAAACTGTTACATTGTTACCACAAAAATAAAGCAGAGCTGTTATATTGATACCACAAAAATAACGAAGAGACGTTTTATTGATATAACCCAGAGAAGTCCCGTTGTCGATCAAGTGAACGAAAAATGTTCTGAAAGGTCACCGGTATTAGGGTGGCTGTATCCCCTGCCTATCGCAAGGAGTATCCCCGCCTGTCGCGAGGTAGGACGGGTTCAATCTTTCTCCATGCTCAGAAATTTTGGTTAGAGATAATTCGTCCCCAACTTCACGAACTATGTGGCACAAGTCTCTAGCTATACATATAAATAAGTTTACAGATGGGATATTCAATAGAAGTAAATATCCTTGCATCATTTGCGCTAAAAATTCCCTCATTTAAGGATGTCTCGAATCAAAGTCAAAATAATGACTAACAAATTAATAAGTAAACATGTGTACCTAATACAAGAATAATTCTAAATGATGATTTGACGATTCAAAACTGTCAGCTGAACCCTTGTAATGAAACTAGCCACTCCACTAACGTGACCACAAACGGCATGCGCTCGCAGGCACCTGATCTGGTGCTAAACAAAATAGTGCAGATTTTAGAATTTCGCATTTCTCGTGATCACTTTTTTGGTATGACCGGGAAATATGTCACGTACTTTGAATCATTGTTAGGTGTATGCCAGAAAAATTATATCCATTATATAGTGTAAGGCAGAACGAGTATATCCATTGTAAGGTGGTACGGTTTAAGGCAGAACAATGATATCCATTGTAAGGTGGTAAGGTGTAGGACAGAACAATGATATCCATTGTAAGATGGTAAGGTGTAAGACAGAACAATGATGTCCATTGTAAGGTGGTACGGTTTGAGGCAGAACAATGATAAACATGTAATGTGGTAGGACAGAACAATGATATCCATAAGTGTAGGCAGAGCAAAGATATCCCTTGTAAGATGGAAAGCAATAAGATGATATCCTCATCCATTCCAAGCTCTGAGCCGAGGTACGGACGGGAAATCTTCAATTTCGACCAGTACGTTTTTCACGAACGACGATCGTCTACGAAAATCATGATCCTGGGACCAAAAAAAAAAACATCTAGAATAACCGATACTTTCATTGTTGACAGTGTAGGTGCAAAAATCTCTCCTAGTAACATTGTCAAAAGTCATGGAGTTTAGATTGATCCCAATATGACCTTCAAACACTGTGTGGAATAACTTTGCTCGAGCCCAAATAGCAACTCAATTTGACATCGAGACTTCTCGTAATCAATGCTCTGATCTTTTCACATTTAGACTACTGCCCGACTTTATGGGAAAAGGTTAAGGGAAAGTTCTTCAATGATATCCAACGCTACGTGAACCGCAGAGGTAGACTCAAGCTTACAACCTTCAGCTTCCTATGGAAGTCAATTGTGATGAAGAGAACAGTCCATACATGTATCATGTCTATCTTCTGTTTTATTGAACGCAGAAAAGTCCATTTGTCGATCAAGTGAACGGAAAGTGTTCTGAAAGGTCACCTGGCATTATGGTGGCAGTATCCCCCGCCTATGGTGAGAGAGACCAAGTTCAATTTTTTCCTCCATGATCAGAAGTTCTGATTCATACTAAATATTTGGATTTAAACTAATTTCATCGCAATTCATCATTAATACATGTATGCCTTCCCAAAATATTAATCATAATAAGGTGTAAAATCCTTATTCATATGATTCCTCAAGGTGTTCGGGTTTTTACAAATTATACCTTAAATTTTGAGTACAAATTAAATCAAGGTTAAAATTTGATCGAATGCGGTATTATGGATACACGTCGAGTTTGCTAGTTCGATGGTACAAATGATTAAATCCCAGTTTCCACAACAGCTGACAGCATCCTAGAGCACCACTCAACTCCTCATCCGTTGGCAAGTATTCAAAGAACAAGAAGACCTCCGTGGGTGAAGAATATGTGCCCAGCTGGAGAATTTGTGAGCGAGGATACACCTAAAATTCACAAACGTAGCACCTTCGTATTAAGATGTAGGGTTGATGGTTCCTTTTAACGGCATCAGCTGTCGTGGCACAGAGTATCCGCGAAGTCACGCCATTTTTGAACCCACTTGTAATTGGGTACTTGCTAGGAAGCAATTTATGTGAATATGTAAGGTACCTCTTATAGTAAGCAAACTGAGCATAGCACGTCCTATATCAGGCTCGTAGAACCAATCTCCCCATAGGAGGGACGGATGTAATAATGTCACTAGCTGGCGGCACACTGACTTATAGTGAGTAAAATTAACATAGATCACCTTTGCGACGTATTGCAAACTATAGTACCTTTTGATTACGCTTGTACTTGCCCTGAACGGCTTCATTTGCTAGTAAAGTAAATGAGCCATCCTGATGCTGGTGTGTTTGAATACAGCAACTGTAATTAACATTGAATACTTCGACATTAGTACTTGAAGCTTTTCTTGGTACTGTAGTATATTTCCATCTTGAAATTCCATGCAAAACTTAGAGTTGATTGTCACTTTTATCGCCCAATCGCGGTACATTCTTTTCATTTTGTGCCAGCATTATTTTAAGACGATCTCTGCATACGTAGACTCGCATATGTTTCCGTATGATATTTTTTTCACTTTTTTATACATGACTTGAAAAGGCTGGCGGAGTAGCGCGACTCTCCATATGCTGTCACTAGTACGGTGCTGCAGGGGCTATTTTTCGTTGACTCATTATGAGTTTGCATTGTTTCATTCAGTCAGAATTACAAATGACAATGTATACAATTTAAACACGGATCACTCAGGAATTTGTGTGTTGGGTAGCTGAACACATTGTTATCCTTGTTGTCTAATGTCTAAAGATGCTCGTAGATTTCATTTTGTATTAGCTTCTTGAATGCATTTTTTTGTGAAAAAAAAATGCGTTCAAGTAACGAATAAAACGCGAAAATTTAACACATTTCAAGACAACAAAACGGGGATATATTTGGACCATGTGCACGAGAGTTACATATAACATGTCAAAACACTGGTCTCTAGGATGCTCTCAGCTGTTGCGGAAAAGGGGTGGAACTGTGTACCATAAAACTAGCAAACTCGACGTGTATCCATAATACCGCATTCAATCAAATTTTAACCTCTATTTAATGTGTATTCTAAATTTAAGGAATAATTTGTAAACACCAGAATACCACGAGGCATCCCGTGAATAAAGATTTTATTTATTATTATGATTACATATTTTAGATGGCATACATGTATTAATGATTGATAGCGATGAAATTAGTTTAAATCCCAATATTTAGTGTATGAAAAAAAAAAAAAAAAAAATCATTCCCAAACGGCATGTTATTCTGCTTTTTACAACTAATTTATGCACAACTATACATAAAAAGTATATAACTACGTTTAATAACAAGCTAAGGCCATCAAACCAGCAAATGTTAAGGAGCCTTAAGGAGTTCATCACAACTTGTAACTGAGGAATTGGGACGGGATATGAACGGTAGGGACGCATCTCGCTTTCCTAGCTGAACATAAGAACACGACTCTTTCCGAAACATGGCACGACAAAACAGACATCAAAGTGAGTTCAAAGTACTCAATAAGCATGCACTGTATCCTGATGAAACAATTAATCATTTATATAATGGAATCATTTATACAAAAATTGGTAAGAATTCTGAAAGAACGGATTTACACCTAACACATTGGGTGGCAAAGAATGTAACGGTACGGGTGGGTCCATGCGAGTCAGAGATCCACAGACTCACAAACAAACAAATCATTATTCCACTCAAACAGTATGGTATTCTTGGGGCATGATAAATCAAATCTTAATATGCAAAACAAATCTAAAATGCGTATAATGATATGCGAAGACCATCAAATCGGAATAAGCAGCACTACAGAGTTCATCTCGTGTAACTGAGTAAATGAATGAATGCATGGATAAAATGAAAACACTAACACAATCAATATATGAACAAAATGGAACTAGAATATGTGTGATGATTAGATAAGACAGTCGAATGAGATTTTGTCTCAACGCATTACTGAGTGGATGGGGCCGTGCTTGAACGGCAGGATACACCTTACTATCATAGCTACGAGTAACGGCAGGATACATCTTACTATCATAGCTAAGAGTAACGGCAGGATACACCTTACTATCATAGCTAAGAGTAACGGCAGGATACATCTTACTATCATAGCTAAGAGTAACGGCAGGATACATCTTACTATCATAGCTAAGAGTAACGGCAGGATACATCTTACTATCATAGCTAAGCGTAACGGCAGGATACATCTTACTATCATAGCTAAGCGTAACGGCAGGATACATCTTACTATCATAGCTAAGAGTAACGGCAGGATACATCTTACTATCATAGCTAAGCGTAACGGCAGGATACATCTTACTATCATAGCTAAGAGTAACGGCAGGAGACACCTTACTATCATAGCTAAGAGTAAGTGTAGCGTTCATCACGTCTTGTAATCGAATAAATGGAACCGTGAATGAATGGTATCATACATCTTACTTTCCTCGCTAAACATTATAAGCAACCTTTCGGAACATGCCACGAGCAAAGGAGATAACAATGTATGCTAAAGTACAAAATGTATATGCGCTATAAATGTCCTGAAGACACATATATTGCGATCAGATATTTGGAACTTCTATAAAGCAATTGGATGATTATCCACCTAATACATTGGGTAGCAAAGGCTGTCAAGTTATATGATGGTGCATGAGAGTTAGAGAGCCTCTGCCATACAAGCCAATCTGATCCGGGCCGAGCATACTTAAATAATAATAATAATAATAATAATAATATTAAAAGTGACGATGAGCGAGCAGATTCCCGGTCATTACGTGTTGTCGAGTTTTTCGCTTTATGGAAGTACAGAATTGGTACAAATGAATTTGATTATATGTTCGATTATCGCAGCAAAAACAAAACAACAAAAAATATGTCGGGCTTAGAGGAGAGTACGGAAATAATTTGAAAGTGTTTCGCTAACCATCGTTTGCATTTCCTAGAAGACAAAGTGAACTACTGTCAGGGCCACAAAAAATGCTAAGTCAGAGGGCAGAGCGAGCTGAGGTGGGAATACGGCAATAGTACAAACGGGTTTTAATTAATAGTGTTTCTGTTAATTCGAAGACAAAAAGAATGAGAAGTCAAAAAAAGCAGAGTATGTGAAACTCTGTTTGTGTTCTGTTGACAGAATGATGTCGATAAGGCTTAGCGCGAACCAACCGCAGGACCGAGTTCTTTGTTATCAGTACCTTGTTAGTCGCCACCAATTTTTTTCACTGTCAGCCTACCGATTGGGCTGACAGAGTAAATTGAATTATTGACTATACAGAAAAGTTTAAAATGTATAGGAGAGCTACATTCAAAAGTCAATCTTATATGAAACAAACCGATGGCAATATGTGGAGAAAACATGTAAAACAATATCGTCGTTGATACTGTGACAGTTTTCAACCGAGTATATGACCATGTGGCCTAATGGATAAGGCGTCGGACTTCGGATCCGAAGATTGCAGGTTCGAGTCCTGTCATGGTCGAAAACTTTTGAAATGTAGGGAAATCAGCAGGAGGGTTTTCTTACAATCTACGAACTCCGTCACTCAACCTTAGAGCAAATAAGCCTTCAAAATCCTACTCAGCCTTTATAATAACAAAATTCTTTATTGAGGCACGAAAAAAAGGTTTATAAGACATTCTGACCAATAATTTGAAATTGCGTGGAGATTTTCATTTTGATCCTCAGTTCCACCAGAGCCTCAACGTGAGTCATAATAGGCTCCCCCGTAGGACTCAATGATCATGGATTCCAGTAGGCTCGCACGCCTCAGTGTGCGAGAAAAAAACAATGCTTTTGAAGTTAGAAAAATTTGAACATTTTGGCAATGTCAGACGCACGCTGGTGCGCATAAGAAAAACACTTAGATGAAACGTACCTCCGTTTCCAATCATTTAGAACTTCAAGAGTAATATGTACGCACGCTAGTGCGTACAGGCAGCATTGTCGAGACTAGTATAAGATTTACGGCTACACGGACAAAATCAGCTCCGACAGCAACGCAACACAACGTTTACAGCTACGCGGTCTAGTTAAGTAGAGGTGCAATTTAGTTATTCAGGTAAGATAAAGACTCAGACGAAACGAATCCCCGCCTCCAAACAATCAGATCTCCAAGAGTAGTATGCACGCGCGCCAGTTCGCACAGATAGTATCGTCGAAATTGGTACAAGGTCTATGGCTTCACGGATTAAATTACATATGGTCCGTGCACGCGCGAGCGAGCACAGACTGAAGAAAAAACACCTATTCACAAAATCACAAACAGAAACTCCCGCACAAATTCGCTAGCATTATACATTTTACATGACAAAATTGTGGATCGTGAAGAAAGTAGGGGCAGGTTTGTCACGGGCAGAAAAACTGCTCGGATTATTGATTTCGCACTCATTGTTTAAGGGGATAGGATGAGCGGGGGGGGGGCAGAGGTCCAGAGGGGCAGAGGGGGGCAGAGGTCCAGAGGTCCAATAGAGCTCGACAAATGCCGAAGAGTAACCCAAGTCCCCCGGGACTTCCCGAACTCTCCGAGTCCCTCGAGACCCCTCGTCTCAGCTCAGCTCAGCTCGGCTTGTCTCGAATTATTTCGGCCAGTCTCGGCTCATAGCGACCAACTCGATTCGCCTCAACATGGTTCGACTGATCTCGACGCACTTCGCCCAGCTTCGATGCGGCTCTCCCCCTCTGCGCTAGTGATCATGTGGCCTGTAATAACAAAAAAATGTACACAAGCATTTTAGGGTGGGAGTGGGGTGGCAGAGGCGTCTCGGGTCCCAAAAGAGCCCGACGAATATCGGAGGGTAACCCAAATCCTCTGAGCTCCCCGGGTCCCCTCGTCTCAGCTCGAATCGGCTTGTCTCGAATCATTTTGGCCAGTCTCGGCTTGTCACAACCAACTCGCCCCGCCTCAACATGTTTCGACTGATCTCGACGCACCTCGCCTCGCCCTCTGCACCAGTAATCCGCGGACTGAAATAATTAATTGTTCAACTCGAGCATTTCACATATATACATATTTCCGTGTATGGGTTTTACAGCGTGGGTAGAGGGAAACAGGGGTCCCAGGGTTCAGAAGGGCCTCAAGCGGGTCTCAAAGTTTCTCAAGGGGATCCCAAAGGGTGTCCCAAAGGGCCCCGAAATGGTCCAAGTGGGTCCCCCCAAATCCTCCTGGCCTTCCAAATCCCCCGGGATCCCGAAACCCCCGGGTCCCTCGAGTCCCGTGGGTCCCACGAGTACCCCCATTCCCGGGTCGCCTAGTCTCAACCAGCCTCGGTTCGTCTCGTCTCATCGCCTCGTCTCCACTCGCCTCAACCTGCCTCGACTCGCCTCGTCCCCTCCACGCACAGTGCCATTAAAAATTTTCACTCTCTAAGATCAACATCAACATTATTACACTATTTAGCCGTCAAAAGACCCATCTGTGCTCGGACATTTATTAGGCGCCCGGGATTAGTTATACAACTAATCCAAAATTGATCACCATAAAAAATGGCACAGATAAATAATAGAGCCCACGAAATGAGAAACGATCCATAAAATGGATAATCATCCATCCACCCCAATTTAGGAGGAGATATAAGAGCAATATAAACGATAACACTTCATTAGTTAGTGACCAGCGTGCCCATCCATGAATATCGATACCTCCTGTGTCCCCTTCCAACTTGAAAACATGCATAAAGAAATATCATACTGGAGAATAAAGAATATAGCTCCAGATGTTCAGGGCCCTTCATCAGTCAACATATATAAAGTCGTCTGCTAATGTGACAACAACACATACAATTGGTTTTCAGTATGAAAAAGGCAGATTGTATTGATATATTCCCATTGATATCGGGATATTCCTGCATCAGCAGCATTGTGAAATATCTTTGTGTTATAGGGAATAGCTCATATCCCTCCAATATATATGACCTACAAGGGTTTGTTAGTTTTCATTCATTCTTGGTGGATGTGTGCACATTATCTTGCCCGTGCGTTGAAAGAATCAACATCATATGCTGTATACACAAGGCCAGCACTCGCTCTACATGAGACACCTAGCACTTTTCTAAGGTTAAATGTTTTGATTTGATTTGATTTTGGCCTCATTTCCACCAGAGCCTCAACGTGAGTCATAATAGGCTCCCCCGTAGGGCTCAAAGATCATGGATTCCAGTAGGCTCGCACACCTCTGTGTGCAAGAAAGACAACGTTGTCAAAGTTAAACTATTTGAACATTTCAGTCGTGTCAGACGCACGCTAGTGCGCACAAGAACAACGTTTAGATGAAACGGACCTCCGTTTTCAATCATTTATAATTTCATGAGTAATATGCATGCGCGCTAGTGCGTACAGGTAGCATCGTCGAGACTGGTACAAGGTTTACGGCTGCACGGACAAAGTACGCTCCGACAGCAACGCAACTCAATGTTTTCAGCTACGCGGTCTAGTTGAGTTAATGTACATTACATGTTTTCATGAAAAATAAAGACTCAGACGAAACGAATCGAATCTCCGCCTCCAACCACCTAAAACTTCATGAGTAATATGTACGCACGCCAGTGCGCACAGTTAGTATCGTCGAAATTGGTACAAGGTCCACGGCTACACGGACTAAGTCAGCTCCGACAACAACGCAACACAAGGTTCACAGCTGCGCGGTCCAGTTAAATTACAGTAGTTTTCATTTTTCAGGTAAGATGAAGACTCAGACAAAACGAATCCCCGCCTCCAATCATTTAGTACTTCAGGAGTAATATGTACGCACGCTAGTGCGCACAGGTAGCATCGTCGAGACCGGTACGAAGCTCACGGCCACACGGACAGAAGTCTCCTGGGCCCCGAAAGAGCCCGATGAGCCCCGGAGGGTTACCCAAGTCCCCCGATCTCCCGGGTCCATCGAGTCCTCTCGTCTCAGCTCATCTCGGCTTGTCTCAAATCATTTCGGCCAGTCTAGACTCGTCGCGACCAAATCGACTCGTCTCAACATGTTTCGACTGATTTCGACGAACCTCGACCAGCTTCGGCGCGGCTTTACACCTCTGCGTCAGCAACGTTGTGGACTGTAATAACTAATTCCTCTACTCAGGCACTCCACATATATACATTCCTCTGTGTATGGATTAGAGGTGCCTCAAGAGGGTCCCACAGTTTCTCATGAGGGTTCCTCAGGGTCTCAAGGGTGTCCCAAAAGGTCCCAGAAGAGTCCAAGTGGACCCCCTCAAATCCTCCTGGTCTTCCAAGTCCCCGGGTTCCCGAAATCCCGGGTCCTCAGAGTCCTGCGGGTCCCACGAGTACCCCCCATTCCCTGGGTCACCTAGTCTCAACCCACCTTGATAAATTATAATAAAGTAAAATTGATCATCATAAAAAAAGGCAGAATTAAATAATAGAGCCCACGCAATATGAAAGAATAAAATACTAAAATAATGTGTTAATGATCTATAAAATGAATATTCATCCATCCACCCCAAGAAATGTCAAGAGGGTCCACCTCCAACGAAGCCCAGCCGCAAACCATTACGAGCTTCCTCGCAGGGCGCTACCAGTCTCCTGAACGTCATTGTATGCTACTCGCAGTTGGCTCACAGTGACACCCGTGAATTTACACCACAATACGTTACAGTAGATTAGATAACAATACGTTTCAAGAAGCTGCAATAGTAATTTTCTTACAAGCTGATTGCCAACCGCATGCAGTTACCGTAGTTGTTTAGAGATGTCAGCTTTATCATACTGGTTAATGAACTATCCACCTACTCCACCGAGGTAAGTGGACAGTTTATTGTATAGGAACCTCTGTCTAGGTGCTTTCACTAGCATACACACTGGTTTACTAGCATTGTACTCAACGTCAAGTTTCGCGGGCTCAGCCTCGCATATACCAAGCATCGTAAGTGCCTCATCGCCATGTGGGGTCAGCAGGTCCAGCTTTTCGGTATAGCTAATCGCGTTTACAGGGCAGCCGCCAATGTGACGCCCATCCCAACTGAGATAGTCGTGTAGACAGACTACGCATAAGAGGGGCAAGGAGAGGCCCTCCTGCATCATCTCCTAAGTCGTTCGATACGGGCTTGATGTTGAGCTGCCCCAGTAAATTACAAATACTTGCTGGCGTGCTCGCGTATCAGTACTTTAAAAGCATAACAAGGGGAATTGGCGCCCCTTCGTTTCTATAAGTATTCAGACGTGTTTGAATACCTATAGAAACACCACCAAATGCATACTTGCATCCAAAAAACAAAGACTCATTGCTGACCCTTCACTAGCAACATAACGCACTAATATATCTATTTTCAAATTTGATATTTTATGCAGTATGCAAAATCTTTGAGTGCTATTGTGCAATGACTTTTATAGTATGCCATATCTGAATTATAAAAACAGACGCGTCTCTCCGCCAGTCTGTACTACGACTCGAACAATAAGGCATCACTGCACAATGACTGAGCACATGTAGTGTGAGCCAATAATGTTTGTTTACGGAGCGAGATTTTTGCTAACATTATGGGAAGTTCTGTAGCATTTACCAATAACTTAGTTAATTAATATTGCTAACCCGCCCAGTATCGCGCCCATTTTGCTCTGAAGCATCCAGCTGTTAATCTGATGCGACATTTGTGCATCACGACCAGTGAGTCGTGCAATACAGAGATGATTCCAGCCCCTCACCACCTGCCAGCAGCACCTTTTGAGGGATGGGAATAGACACACTTTATTAGGAAGGATATTTCTAGCCTTGAAAGTTACAGTGTCTGCAAATACATGGAGCTGTTCAGCGCCCGTTGATTACAACTGTGACCTGATATAGGTTAGAATG
>SDVV010019353.1:0-13550 GCA_016164225.1 Gammarus roeselii | reverse complement strand
AGTTTTGCTAGACTAAATTTGATGTGATGTTGTTGCTTTGTTTGTGTTGTCAACGGTTGTGTGCAGTTGTTGACTGTCTTCATTGTTTTGTTTTCTTTGGACCTATTGAGCGCATTCCGACCAGCGTCCTGCTGCAGTACTTGTACAGTGCTGTTCATTTTGATTGCTGGCGCGCTGAGGTGTACTGCCTCCCATGCCTGCGTGCCCTGTTGGCGGGGCTGTTGGGGCTGTGGGGGGCTGCAAAGGTGATATACAAAGGTGAGGGAGATTTGCTGGGGGCCTGGAAGGAATCTCATGTTGTTCCTTTATTCAAGTCTGATATTTGTGAAGTTGTTGGGCCAGGGAGATTTGCTGGGGGCCTGGAAGGAATCTCATGTTGTTCCCTTATTATCAACCTGCCAGTTTCACTTCTGTATGTTGTAAGGTGCTGGAGCGAGTTATTGTGTTGCAGGTGATAGTCTTTTCTGGAAGACTTGGACATTTTGTCAAGTGACCAATTTGGATTCAGGGTAGGAAGAAGCACAGAGGATCAACTGTTCCTTACTTATGGTGAGGTTGCTGATCTGGTGGATGATAAAATAGTGGTGGATTTGGTCTTTCTGGATTTCTCCAAGGCATTTGATGTTGTCAATCATTCTGTTTGTTGGTCAAACCAAGGTGTGTGGGTATTCATGGTGGATTGTTGGATTGGATTTGTAGTTTTCTGATTGGGAGGCAAATGTGTGTTTCTGTGGGGGGAGTTGTCAGTGACTTTTGGGAGGTGACAAGTGGAGTACCCCAGAGTTCTGTGCTGGGCCCGCTCTTGTTTCTGCTGTATGTTAATCATGTTGCGGTGGGAGCTGCTTGGGAGTGGAAGGCTTATGCTGATGACTTCAAACTTTATTTGAGCTGCCCACGTGAAGTACAAGCAGTTTGCCTAGGTGTGTCTTCTTTGCAGAGAGGTTCTTAATTTGGTGCAGTCTATTTCCTTGTCATGGAATCTCTCTCTGAACATTGCCAAATGTGTCTTTATGCAATTTTACTGGGGTTGCTTTAAATTGGAGCAGCTTGATGATGGAATTGCTAATAATTTGAATGGTGTGGCACTTAAGCTTGTTGATTCCTGCAGGGACTTGGGAGTGCTTCTTGACTCAAGGTTGTGATTTCATCTCCATGTGAAGAGTGTTGATAGAAAGACTTCCACTCTGCAACCAGTCTGCTCCGTTCTACTGTCAATAGGAGTTCTGTTTTCATGGTGTCTTTGTTTGTTACTCATGCAAGGCCCATCTTGGACTACTGCTCTTGTGTGTGGAATGTGGGATATTTGGGGGATCTGAGACTTTTGAAGTCTGTGTAGAGGCAGTGGACCAGGGAAATATAGGGTCTAGGTGGAGTGGACTTTGGTGAGAGGCTCAGAGCTTTGCAGTTATTTTCAGTCTTGATCTGGTGAAGTGTTGGAAGATTTTCCACTGTTCTGTGGATTTGGGATTGTCTACTCTGAGCATGCTCCAGATATTAGCACACATGGTCATTCTTTCAAGCTGGTGGTTCCTCTCTGTTGTACCAATTATCAACGCAGATTCTTTTATTCTTTCTGTGTTCAGGTCTGGAACAGTCTGTCCTCTGATGTGGTGCAGTGCAATTCCCTCTGTGGCTTCAAGAGGGCCTTGGCTAAGGAGTTGGGGGGGGGGGTGTTGTATGAGTTTTGCTAGGCATAGCAGATTTGATTTTGTGGTTTGTTTCTGTGTTTTGACAGTTGGGTGCAATTGTTGACTGTCTACAGTGTTTTTTTCTCAACCTATTAAGAGCAATCCCACCAGCGCCCTGCTGCAGTTTTGATACCATGTTGTTCTTTAGATTGCTGGCGGGCTAAGGTATACTGCCTTCTATGCCTGCATGCTCTGTTGGCGGGGCTGAGGGGGGCTGCAAAGGTGAGATGTATTGTGGTTTATAGTGTTACTTTGATGGAATTGCGATTGAAGTAGGATGTTTGATGAGTTACTGTATTGATGGGCAACTTGATCAGCATGATGAGGATCTATGATTAACACACCACACATCTGAGAAATATGTGTGCAGGGGTTTGAGATTTGCTGACATTCATAATTAGAACCGCTTTGTAATGAAACCAAAGTACCGTACTGAATTTTTTTATGCAAATACATAATGTAACAATCTGAAATTTCAGGTTGTATATGCAACTCCTTACCATGAAATTTCATGGGTACTGCTAGCCTCATAAGCTATAGCTACTATGTTGCAGCACACACTGTTCAATTCCATTGAGTCTATTCTTGAGTGCTATGAGAGAATTTGTGAACAAGTAATAAGAGAAAAAAAATGCATTGAACACCTGATATTGATCATCTGCTTCTTATTGTGCTGATTGGTAGCTAAATCAAAAGCACCATATAGCTTAGCAGCTACATATCTATGCATTTGATGCATCCTATGGTTCAGTAGCTACTTTATTTGTTGATGATTCTTTGTTTTACTATGTTTAGATTTTATCTAATTAGGTTTTATATTTGTCTAAACTATTTGTATTGAGCTTTGGTCATTTATGGCGTTGATGTTGTTATGGGCGGCTTCAATGTTGACAGCCTAGGTCCCATCCACAAAAAATCTAAATCTAATTTCTGATGGACTGCCCCCAAGTGAAAATATAAACTTCAAGTGGTGTGATGTAGCTAGCAATGAGCTGGAATGATAATAAATATGCTATCAGCTGTCAGTCGATGCAGCTACAGGACTGTCAACCTCTAAATACAACTGTGATTTTTCTGATGCTAAATTTGTAATGCCAGAAGACAATTATGGTATCAACCAGGCATCACAATGAACTACCTAATTTCAGCTCTTTAGTAATAAATGCTATAAACAAAAGAGTAATTGAACTAATGACATGGACTGTTCTATTCAAGTAGCCCAACACTAATAATCTAGTTGATCAGATAGCATGCTAATATTATTGGCCAAATGTTCAACCAATATTATGATACAATTGTTGTAATTATGATACATACAGAATGCTTTATTTTCCCTGGCACATACTATTTTTTTGGGTATAATACAGTTTTAGGTCCCTGTACGCTGCCTGGGCAAAATGCCTGTATAATTATGGTCTAGAATACCGATCTGCTATAAATTTGTCAATGTAATGGCACTTCTGCTATTGGTAGCAGGCCTAGCTGGTCAGACCTATTCTGTAAATGTAATGACAGGTCAGAATTACTGCAAGGCTGCCTTACCAATGTAATGGCACTTCTGCACATGGCAGGCCCAACTATATATTCCAGACCCTGCCCATGTAACAACAGGTCTGTTCCACAAGCAAAAACTTACCTTGTCAATATATGACCAAGGGTGAGGGCAGAGTATTTCTAATTAACAATGGTTTAGGGAGATAAATGATAAAACTCACTATGACTATGAATAGGCAGATGCTAGAGGATTGAGATAGACTAGAAGGGCGCCATCCTTGAGTAGCTGTAAAAAATTGATATCTCAGCCCAGAACAGCCACCAGATTCTGAGGTTTTGTTCTGGGTAGAGACTACCTAAAACCCCGTTGGTCATTAATGCTGGTGGATACAGCCGGACACAACAGTTGGAAAGCGCACCTAATCTTGTTGCAGGCTATATGGAGGGCGCAGAGTAGACTAGCCTATCAAAGAACCCTAATGTTCTGATGGCTCTGAATGTCCCACGGGAGGGTCATTATAAATTAGACTACCATAAGTGCAATTCTGATACATAATTTATTTACATCAACAAAAAAGCTCTAACTAAACTGTTTCCTTGGTTTTTAAACAGTACTAGCTACTGACATTGCAGGGATTGGTAGCTCAGAGGGGGACAATTGCCTCAACAGGAGTCCATGCTCCAAACAAACCTATCGCAGTTTTACAAGCAGAAACACGCAATAAAGTGTTGTGTTGAGTGTGGGTCTTAAAGGTTCCTCTTTCTCCCTAACTCCTAGTGCTGTGGAAACAAGGCGGACAACACTGCAGTTTGCAGGCCTCTACACACTTATTCCCGAGTGGTGTCTGATTGGTGATGGTGACGGCAGGATGACAGTGATGATGAGACGCAAAGCTTCTTTTTATTACTCTGGGTAAATACTTGTCTTTAATATGATTTACAACCGTCTGAGTGAGATAGAGAAAATATGGGTTAGGAAAATGCAAGATGACCAAACACAAGTACTTGGACATCCCACAACATTCCTCCCCCCCAAGTGTATTGCACAGCAATACACTTAGAAAAAAATCTCCCACCACCAATCATCACCATTGATATCCATTTATGTTTATACAATAACAAACAGAACTCTAACTTTAACGCATACTGCAGCACAAGTTGCAGTAACCAATCAGTTTAGCAATTTACACTGAAGCCATAACACTGACCAAACAAACTTGTAGCACAATAGTTGAGGAATCACCCGCAATTCCACTCTATACTAAATTGAAACTAATATGTACACAGGAATAAAGGAAACACCAAGCACACAAAAATACAGGACAGCTCCAAAACACCTCAGAATCATTTGATTGTGGTGAATAATACAATGCACAGTATCAGGTTCCTCGACCTAGTCCACAAATAGATGCACCAGTGAGGGAGCAGTCAATGTTGCAGGCTCCACCAAAGAGGGGCCTGAAATACTCAGGACCAGGTAACCAGCTTGCAGTGCTGTGATGACACTTCTTGGAGGTGCGGGAAGTCAGTTGTGTTGATCAAGTGTGCCTACCTACCTACAAAGATTGAGGACACTCTCAATTCAATGATACACCTAACGTAAACAGTTCCTACTGCATTACAATATATTTACCATCTTTATACAGAAACTGCATCCACTCCAATCCAAGTGAGTGCAATACTTCCACTTCAAATCATAGATAAACACAAACTAATATTTTTTTTCCCATTTATTGTAGTTATATGATTTTTTTTTTTGCAATACTATATACAAATGTACAAACGAAGACAATAGTCAACTCCAAGCCTCAGTCCACAGATCTGGTCAAACATAAGAAACTGAAAACGTATAAATTTCCATTTCAATTGGTAGCAAGAAAAAACAGACTAGCAAGTTTGTAGTTTTAACTGTCTGTGCATAATCAGGAAAAAGTTAACCCGTATGGCCTCACCACAGCAAGTTTAATCTATCGTTTTAAGTGGGTGGCCTCCTGGGAGAAAAATTGACCAATCCGTGCTGAACAAGATATCGATACTAAAAAGAAATATTCAGCTACTCCATGTTTACTTTAATCAACAACAACAAAAAAAACATGCTTGACACTGAGGTCATCCTAGTAGGACAGTTTGTCAATGCAATTCAGCTAAATTGCTGGTATTTAGGCTTTAGTTTGTACTCTAATGTGCCTTGTTGTACATAAGGATAATCTTTGACAGCCCACAAGAACGGGTAACTCTAGGAGTAGAAGTAAGAAATCCCATCCTGGGTAACTCTAGAGTTACCCAGAGATACAAGGGTGAGGTACTTCTGTTTCTACTGAATCAACAGATTCAAATCAAGACTCACTGCACATGTATTGCCGTCTCCATATCTGTCTCATGAGTAGTTTGTCATCTTTAAACTCCCTAACATTCTTCCTAGTGTTACCAAGCTGTCTTTGCATAATTTTTAGAACTTCTAACCTAGCAGATGACTTAGAAACACTAAAATCTTCTCCAAATCCTACAAAACTTTCTCCTGAACTAACAAGTGAAACCACATGCTCTACCTGATGCAATGAATTATGATGAAGGTTCTTCCTCCCTACTTGAATTGATAGGTTCTTCAACAAGTTCTTCATACATACAAATAGATTTTTCCAGGTAATGAAAAAAATTGTCAACTGCAGATTGATCATGTTGAAGATGGTCAATTTGGAGATATTTTTGCTCTAGTAAACCGGAAGTGGTATGAGGTACGTCTTCAGAAAGACCTCTAGGAGATAGAGAAAATATGGGTTAGGAAAATGCAAGATGACCAAACACAAGTATTTGGACATCCCACAACAATGTATCAATATCAGATTTTTTAGGTATGGGAAGTATTGGAAGTATTGGTATCAGTAGCTACCAATCAGAAACTGAGAATTGGTATCAGTATATGCAAAGAACCAGGTAGGGTTTTACCTCTACAATTATAAAATATAAAAGTTCAATATCAGAATTAATTTGAAAGACAGCCCATTAGATCATCAAGAAAGACTTCTGCATAGTACATTTATTAAAAATGACCCCTCTGACATGAAAATTCTATACAATTTGTTTCAATAGTGATGTAGCTATAGCTACATACTTGATAATATAAAAAAGGTTCTTTGTACTGGCACACTCAAATGTCATTTTTTTTACATTTATTATAGCTATATATATTAGGTATGGGTGTTTTAGGAATTTACCACTGTTTGAGGGACGCAGCTCCCTCACACAGTTTTTATATAGCTATGTTATTTGGGTTGATGTTGAAACAGCCAAAATACAATATAACTATATGTTTAGATTGCATACTTTTTTAAATTATTCCAAAGTATGTTGAAAATATGTGGAGTCACCTTGGTTGACACTATTTAATGATTGCATTTGCATATATGTAATTGAAATTTATTTTTTATTCAGAAATTTTTGGTTCAAAGGTAGCTACTAATTCCATTCATAATATTTTTTTTTGTCATTTTAGCACCAACAGTTATAAATTTTCCCAAACAGCTATTCAAAATGTTAGTAAAATCTTTGTTGCCATATCAATATTTGTTGAGATATGCTGCTCAAAAATCTACCATGAGGAATTTTACTTTTTCAGCTGTTAGCAAAAAAATGTTCAACGTCCAAGATGAAGATGATTTTAAGAAAAGGGTCATTGATTCAGACATACCAGTTGTTGTGGATTTCCATGCAAGGTAAGATTTTTTATACATATAGAAGTTTTTCCCAATGATTGTTCAATTGATCAGTTAATGTTTGTCTAGCAACTAGCCTATCTGCAGGAACTTGTTATTCCAAATGAGAGTTCAGTGTGCCTAAGAGAATTTTTTTTAAAGTCTGGCTGCTGGACAACAGAATGAAGGTGTCTGCAAGCAAGTCATCCCTCACATTATTTAGATGATGTAAGGGATGGCTTGCATGTAGCCAGATGCATAGCATTTTGTCCTTCTCATCTAATGCATTAAAGACAGGCCGGTATACCCCTCCAATAATGCAGACCGGTTTCGTGTCACGGGTGCACTAGATGGGCAAAGTAGCTACCACAATGTTGATTACGTACATTGTGGTACTTCTTGTTGATACTAGAAATATCCTTAAGGTACAGTTCTCCTAGAGTAAGATAGCCTCCTTACATGTTGTTGGTGCTGAAACAGATTCCTGATGTAGTTGCTAACCAGCTGACCTGTCAATAGTTGCCTCTGTAACAACTAGAAGGGCTGGTGTTGATGCAGGCGTGACGTATGGCATATAAGTTGCTGTAGTATGATGGAAGACAGCAGTTGTTGGTAAGAAATCATTGAGTGAGGTTGTCTCTTCTAGTTGCTTCATTATGGACAAATGTATCATTGCAAGTTGTAGGAAACCTTTTGCTTTATCGTGTGCATTGTCTATTGTTGCACTTTGTCATTTATTCTGATGCTATGAATTGTTACAAGACTCTAATTACTGATGGTTCTTTGTACATTTGCCCCTTTTCTCTGTGTTTTCTCATGCGGGTTTTGTAAGAAATTGTATTCATGAGTACCATGTAGTTGTGCACCTTACTTAATATCATCAAACCAATTTATCAGTCAACAATTTATTATCAAATTCTGATTATTCAGTGCTGGTGCTATCTCAATATATTGAGTAAAACTGATTTTAACAATTGTGATAATTTATATAGCGACATGTTTGTGCGGTCATCATAGTGTTACCTCTCTTAGTTGTTTTGAGTTGAGGTTTGTTATTCAGTAGTGGACAGAATTGATACATACCTAAAAGCCACTACTTTTACCCTGGTAAAAGGTACCAAATAGCCTCCAACTATTGATTACCCAACTTATTTCTTGAATGCAACGTTTGGAAAGTTTTTAGCAAGCAAAGGTGGACTTAGGACTGCTTTTGATCAGCTGGGAACAGCTTGTATTTCGTAGCTGGCAAACGTAGGTGGTTGGGGAGGGGGAACTTCAAGTTGGTGCATCACCAATTATCAACATTCTTTGTGCCCGCACTGCTCGGGATAGCCAGCCCTGACAAACTTATCCAACCAAGGAGTTTGCTGGCTTTTATATTTCAATTAGGTAGGCCCTTCCTGTAACAAACTGAACATCACCCATACCCCATGATCCAACCACCACTGTCCTTGGAGATGACATTCAAACTTCACAAAAACATTGTCACCAAAGCCAGACCTAGACTAAACGTGTCCTAGGCACTTACTACACCACTTAGGGTCACTCCAAGCAATCAATAACAACACTATACCAACAATTCATCAGGCCCATAATCTTCTATGCAAACACTGCCTGGTCTCTCACCTGACAACCACCTAGTATTTCCCTACAAAGAATACAGAACATGACCTTGGGCATCACAACAGGCTGTACATAGATCACACCCAATCTGCACTTATTTGAGGAAACCAAGATCCTCCCTCTTGAACATCATATTGATATCAGAGGGACTCAATGCTTTAACACAATTGTTGATCCTGCACACCCCTGCCACAACCTATTAAACCCACGGCAAGCCACAACCTATTAAACCCACCTGTCATTCATGGCTGAGATGCTAGTACTACACAACCCTCCAGTCATACCAGCATAGACTGGGGAATGTCCCTTTTGATGTTTGGGATGCTGAGGTTTGCATGCTACAACCTAGCTTGTCATAATGTTGTGCCCAACCAATACACCAGGTAGGCTCAACCATAATGTGCATGATCTGTGGGAGCACCCGCAGGACAGCATCAGCTTCCAAGGGTGTACAGATATAATTTAAGGGCCTGCACCACCTGAAACACTTCCAACATGCACATGTCAGCAGGTTCCTGGACTTCAGAATGTGATGTGCACTGGCTGTGGCTTCTCAAACGCAGGAGGAACTGGGGTTGAGCAATAGCAACAACAACCCCCTCTTACTCTCTCTTTGCTTCCCAGCACTAGTTACCCCTCACCAAGAAGACTAGCCTCAGTAAGGTAACACATACTCAAGGAAATGGAACCCTGATTGAACATGATGGGTCCTCTCGGATGATCAAGTACATGCAGGATGTAGGTTGAAGCTGAAGCAGACTGAATAAAGTAGATGGCAGTAAAAAACAAGCAACAAACAAACAAACAAGCAAGCAACCAACTAGGTATGTACAATTCTGCCTGCCTAACAGTACAAAAAACAAGGAAGGAATAAGAAACCAACAAGTTATCAGGCAGAACACAGTTAATCAGTAAACACAAAGATGGATTAAAGATGATGGTCAGCAAGAAAGTTTTGCCTCTCCAACACTCTTCTGGTCTCTTAACACTTGACACCTTTCCTTTTCTTGCAATTTTCCCTCAGTTTCTACTAGTTCAGTCTTTTCCACTGAGAGACCAAGGATTTTAAACTCTGAATTTCCTTCAATTACTATCCACTTAGACAGACACTAGTTCTGCTTGCATCTACTTTTCTAAAAATGTCTCTGTGTCCTACGTTTATTCTGTTAACTTGCAGATTTCTCCTCTCATACACACTACCTAACTCATATACTAGCCTACACAACTTCTTTGAATCTGCCACCAGCCCTGTATCATCCATGAACAGTTACTGAGCTGACTGCCAACTCCTCCCATTTGCTCTCCATAGCTCTAAACCTTGACCCAGTGCACTAGCGTTCACCTCCCTGACTACTCCATCCATGTAAAGATTGAACAGCCATGGAGACATAACACAACCTGGTTTTAGTTCCAATGAAACTGTGAACCAAACACTAAGCTCACTACCTACTTTGACACATGCTCTACTGCTCCATATAAAAACACAGCATCCTCCATTGTGCCTCCCCATTGACCCTATTGTACTAAGATGAGATGGTCAAATCTCCTAACAATTATCATCGATTTATAAGGCAGGAGATATAAAAAGGATGAATAACTCTTATCAATTTAATTATATCTGTATTAAGTGAAGGTAACTTGTGTCTGTAGCTACCTTGTATTCACAAAAAATAGCAACAATAAATATTAAGCAGAAATTCCAAAAAGTTGCCAAGAAAGTCCCATTGGCTGACAATCATATTTTCTATTGTGTACAAATTGAAGTGCAGTTCTACCAGATGAAAACATTGTTTAAGTACCCATGACATTAATTTGTGAATATCTCATTTGTTGAATTTGGTTAGCCTGCAATTCTTCATAATGATAAATAGTATTTCAGCATTATTCAAGAGTCCTTCCCTGAGTCATTCAGTTTTGAGAAACTGTTTTTCTATAAGGTTATTTCTACTGGTATCTCATACGGGTGCTTCAAATGTAAACAAGTGTGTACTTATTTGGCTCTTAGGTAAGCCTATAATGAATTATTTAACCCAGGCCAGCATCTTGTGTGCTAAAAGTTAGTGAACCTATGGTTTATTGTAGAGCAAAAACCAAGCAAATAACCAGTCACTACTGGATATCCATATCTGACCAATCTGATTGACCCGTTGGATATCCAGCATTCAGGCAAAAAAATTATCTGGTGCACCCCTTGTCTGTAAGAAGATGAAGCCTCTCTCCTGTTTTGTAACTGCCTTCTTGAAGCCACCCTTCAGCTACTAGGAGGAAAACTGCTGTATGTCTATACATATGCCTTCCAGAAGTCACCTTCCAGCTGCTAGGAGAAAAACTGCTTTATGTCTATGCATATGTCTTCCTAAAGTCAACCTCCAGCTACTAAAAGAATAACTGCTGTTTGTCTATGGCTACATATGCCTTCTTGAGGCTTCCCTCCAGCTCACTTCTTCTATGTTACCTTTCTTACCTTTGCAGCTTTGCACTGCCCTGACATCCCCACAAAGAGGTCATGTAGTCTTAGAAGGCTGCATACTTACAGCATGCCAGCAGTAAAAATAACAAAGCAAAAAACTGCAGCAAGACACTGGTTGGAAATTTGCACTTAATAGGTCAGCAAAAAAAAAACACTGAGGACCCAAAAATTGCACACAACACTCAAAAACTTTAACAAAATGCCAAACATGAACCCATTGGGTTGAGCAATAATCATACAACCCCTCTTCCAACTCCTCAACTTAGGCCCTCTTGAAGGATGGGAGGGAATCACCTTGCAACACATCAGAGAATAGCTGGTTCCAAACTTGAACCCAGCATAAATAAAATAATCTGCATTTGTAGTTAATTTGACTGCAAGGTACCACCAGCCTAAAAGAATTGCCACTTGCACCAATATCTTGTGCTCTTTCAGACAGGGCAAATAAACGTAAATTCACACACCAATGAAAGATTTTTCAACACCACCAGTTCCAAACATAACTTCTTCCTGACAGGAAACATAGGCAGAATGCCGAGCCACTCTCTATAGTTGGTTTTGAATGAGTATAAACAGGCGTAATGAAAATAAACTACTAGAAGAAAATTGCTGTTTGGTTATGCATATAAGAACTTGGTTTGTGTCTGTGGATGAAAATTCATGTTGAATACTTTCTTGAAAAGGCCTTGTATTCATTTGCTATAAAAAATGTATGCAAGATTTTTAAGACACGTTGATGCCAATTTCACTGTTCTGTTACAGTTGGTGTGGCCCTTGCAAACTGCTGGCTCCGAGGATTGAGAAGATAGTGGCCAGCAAAGGAGAGAAAGTTCACCTTGCCAAAGTTGACATTGATGACATTTCTGACATTGCTTTAGAATATGGGGTAAGTTTAATGATTCAGGACCATTTAAAATAAATAAGCTAAGTGATAGTGGTAGAAAAATGAAATAATGTCAAACACAATTTCCTTGGTGATTGACAACTTGAACATGATGGTACAGCTGACATCATAACCAAGCTCAGTATGACTGTAGAGCAGCAATGATTGTACAGCTGACATCATGCACAGGCTTGTATGGAAGGACTGACTCCAGTGAACTAGAAAGATTTGACACTCTAATCAGTACGGTTTTTAAGAACAGTGGGCACCGAGTATTCTGGACTACAGTGCGTTTGAGGGAGCTAGTGGGTGTTATGGGTTCAGAAGTCTTGATAGCATTCACAATTTGATGTTGTATTGTTCAAAGGACAACTAATCCTGTCTTAGCACAGCATCCTTTTGTTAACAGAGAAACATTATTCCACACTAGATTTTTTTTTGTCAAATTATTCTGTCTTTTAGAATTCAAAAAGGTTTTGAACCCTGATTTCAACAGGGTCTGTTATTTTATGCTTGAACAAATCTTTTTGCAATAAGTTTCACTTGGTTATGAAGTCCTCATGACCTGCACTGCATCATTGGAAAGCTGCTTGGGAGTAGCTGCTCTAATGTTTTTTTTTCTCATTTAAATTTTGGAAAAGAACAACAATATTCAGTATTACTCCAATAAGCTGTTGTTGAATACTTTTCCTCCTTGAGTTTTAATGTGGGTATGACATGCAATAGCTACATCATTGGAAAAGTATTGTAGAGTAGCTAGTTTGATCAAATAAAAGTATTTTGAAATTTCAAATTTGAGAAAATTGCAGCTAGAACCCAGCCTACATTCCCTACATAAGGGAACAATCCATTGCTTGGTGGGCAAGTTGTATTTGTTGTTAGATAATGAATTTCAAATGCCTTAAAAAATAGTATTTATTGTATTGGAATCCAAACAAAATTATATTTTCTATGTTGTTAACAAATTGTGTTTATTCTTACCAGCAACATACAATGCTGGGAGAAATTATAGTTCTAGTGTGGCTAACTTTGTCTAGTTAGCTGTATTTTTTGGGGATTTTGGATTTAAAATTGATTTAACAGCTACAGAAATTTCACAAAACAAATAGGTATGTATGGACCAGGTTTTTGTCAGCATGAGCTGTTCTGGAGACATAAGCCACTTGAATATATAAATAGTTAACTTGTAAGTTGGGATAGTACCTTTATGAATTCACCTGTACATCCCAACAATCAATAAATATTGTTGGAGTACACGCTTTATTCTCAATTTTTTGATGTCATTACAAGAGAAAGAATTACATTGAACTATTGATTTTTAGAAAACTAAGTAAGATAAGTTAGGTCTACCATCATCTGAGTAATCAAGACATTATAGCTTTTGTTTGTTTACATTGACATTTAATATAGCTAAATACTAGAAAAGAAAATGCCCAACATGGGATTGTTTATGTCATGCGTAATGCCTTGCACACAAGTCACAATTTGTAAAAATATTTACATAGTTATAATGACAGATTGTATTGTATACATGTGGGCTAAAAACATTTCAATTAGCCTTTAAAATATTTCTTGTTTGGTAAACTGGTTCCTAATTGTACATCATTAAGGGAAATAGGTAGCTATATTAAAATCTTAGAGAAGTAAATTGGATAGGAGATGCCACAAACCAATAACAAATAGCTGACATGGTAAATTGT
>SDVV010019352.1:0-13550 GCA_016164225.1 Gammarus roeselii | reverse complement strand
TATATTTTGTGATTATATATTTTTATTTCAAGAAGTAAAAATCGGCTGCCCACCTGGGACAAGCTGTGATCCGCCGCCCACCTGAGTTAAAATAATGCCTCTTGAAATTGAGTCTCATATGTTGCCTTAAGTAATGAGACCCCATTGTTGGACGTTGGAAATGAATGACAATTATATAATTCTACTTCTTCTTAATCCATTCATCTTTCGATCTTCATACATCATCCCACCCAATCCCTTACCTCCTCTCCACCAGAGCACTTCTCCTCTTGCAAAAATCCCTCCACGCCGGATCTGGTGTTCCGGGAAGGCTGCTGACCTGCGGCAGATCTCTCCTTCCCAACCCAATACGCGAGAGGCAAAAATCTCGCTCGCTGCCGCGGGACCGACGCCTGTCGTCGGCTCACCTTTGGGATTGGATGTGGTCGGTCATATCTCGCTCGCTGCCGCGGGACCGACGCCTGTCGTCGGCTCACCTTTGGGATTGGATGTGGTCGGTCATATCTCGCTCGCTGCCGCGGGACCGACGCCTGTCGTCGGCTCACCTTTGGGATTGGATGTGGTCGGTCATATCTCGCTCGCTGCCGCGGGACCGACGCCTGTCGTCGGCTCACCTTTGGGATTGGATGTGGTCGGTCATATCTCGCTCGCTGCCGCGGGACCGACGCCTGTCGTCGGCTCACCTTTGGGATTGGATGTGGTCGGTCATATCTCGCTCGCTGCCGCGGGACCGACGCCTGTCGTCGGCTCACCTTTGGGATTGGATGTGGTCGGTCATATCTCGCTCGCTGCCGCGGGACCGACGCCTGTCGTCGGCTCACCTTTGGGATTGGATGTGGTCGGTCATATCTCGCTCGCTGCCGCGGGACCGACGCCTGTCGTCGGCTCACCTTTGGGATTGGATGTGGTCGGTCATATCTCGCTCGCTGCCGCGGGACCGACGCCTGTCGTCGGCTCACCTTTGGGATTGGATGTGGTCGGTCTTCGCGCAAACCCAGCGGAATACAAAGTGCAATAATGGCTAACCTGACAAAGGGAAGAGGTGGGATGTGATTTGGTAAGTCTCAAAAGTTGGATTTTCTGATTCAATGATATTTAGAGTTTAGAAGAAATAGGAATTGGATCTTTTGTTAGTGCTGACACTTTTTGATTTTTAGTTACATAACATTTATTTTGATGAAGATTTAGGTAAAAGTTTATTTATATCAAGAATATTTAAGTGATGGGCTTACAATCTTTCTTAGAATATGAACTATACTTTGCAGAGTAATAGTATAAATAAAATGTTAATTGAGAGGTTACTCTACCTCCGCCAGCATGTCGGACTGGAGGAGGTAGAGCAGATCAGCTACATTGTGATTGGACGCCATCACTGGCTAGTGCAATCTGGGTAGGGAAAATATATGGTAATAATCAATAGATACTAAAATTCGTAGTGAAACGAGTTCGAAACTTGATTTTTTAGTGGGTCAGATTTACTTTGAGTGCATTTTTAATAAATTGCTGTTTGTTATGCAGGCTGTCGAGCATCAGTTGGCTACTGATGTATCTACGATGATTTGATTCGATTGGATATGATTTGAGCCTCATTTCACCGGAGCCTCAACGTGAGTTATAATAGGCTCCCCCGTAGCGCACGACCGTCATTAATTCATTTAAGTTCGCACGGCCTTGTGTGCGTAAATATTAGTCTTGTCAAGATGAAGTCAGTACATATTCCAACTGTGGCATGTTCGCGTACTAGCGCGTACAAGAGAGTAAAGAGTTAACGCGTATCTTCGTAAATGTATTGTTATCTCCGTGCGTAACGGGGTGGAGAGACCACCTCACTTGCACAGGTGTTTGGGATTTAGACAGTTCCGTATAGTCCGGTGCGTTTTCCGAAAGCAATAAGTTTTTTACGGTAGGTTGGGTCCGTGAGTAGGCTTTGTAGGTTGCACGGGGGATTTATGAACGCTCGTCGGGCTGCCGCGAGGGCGTTGCAATCCATCAGTAAGTGTTTCACGCTGATAGCCACATGGTGGCAACAGGGGCAAGGTGGCGCGTTTGGTCTTATGTCGACATCCATCAGGTGGTTGTGAGTTATCCACGTGTGTCCCGTGCACAAGCGGTTGAAGAACACTTGGTCTTTTCTGCTGGTGAAATTTGTTTCCCATTCTCCGACTGAGGGTTGATTGGAAGCATTTTTTGTCCACCCTGTTGACACATTTCATCCCATCGTGATGTTATATGAGAATTGATAATAGAGAACCAGTCCCGGTAATGTATTGCAAAAAATTGTTCTTGGTGAGTTGATGCCAGTTTAGCAAGCGAGTCCGCAAGTTCGTTTCCTCTTATTCCCGCGTGTCCGGGGATCCAGCAGAATTCAACTGCCTGATCCGTCTTGGACATCACAAAGAGATCGTGCCGCATTTTACGTAGAGCGGGATGTTCGTAGTGCCGTTTTTTAAGCTGGGTGAGGAAACTCAGACTGTCTGAGGTATCCAAGATGAATTACTGGCTGTCATGCAGACTGTCGAGCAGCAATTAGCTACTAATGTATCTACGATGAATTACTGGCTGTCATGCAGACTGTCGAGCAGCAATTAGCTACTAATGTATCTACGATGAATTACTGGATGTCATGCAGACTGTCGAGCATCAATTAGCTACTAATGTATCTACGATGAATTGTTGTATACTTTAAATAAAGGTTGTTAAAATACGTTAAAGGTGGAGCAAGGTAGTAATGAAGAAAAGATTTTTTTATCATATTATTTTGAATAATGAAATATTAACAAATAAACAGGTTAGTTCTCAAACGAGCATGAATAATAATTGTGATACTATAATAAGAGCAGCTACAAGTCAAGGTGAATGATTGATATTGTGTAGCTGTTATGATATCTGAATAAGTTTATAATTGCACGAACGCGGAGGCTAATTATTGTGGGCGATTAAAATAGACAAAAAGAGACGGTGCGTTTTGAATGAGAAGTTTACCCTAAAGTGCCAAAGTCTACACTGATGGCCTATCAAGAGGTGCCCCTGATTCCCCAACTCGCTGCCATGAAGCGATAGGCGCTACAGTAAAAGGTGGTAAAGGGAATTGTCCAATCAGGGAGTAGCCCCACCGTTCGTCAACTTCTCAGGGGCGTTTCGCCCGGTTCCATATCTCTTATTGGCACACCAAAGACATCCCTGACTCCTCCTCCCTTTTGGTAACACATACAGGGCTGTGAAGGCAATAGAGAATAAATACATAACCAGCTGCTGCTACCCTTATAACGGTCACCAAAACTGCTGATCTCGTTACAACAGACAGGCACAAATGACCCCCCATTAGACGACAGGTCTTCGACGAGTAACCAAGTCTGAGGGCACACATCTGTTTTGCTGAAGGAAGCCATTTTCGGGGGAGGCTAGCCCTATCCAGCCGCTCGCATCGTGAGAAACTCACACTTTGGCTACATATTATAAGCGTAAAAACGGAGTGTTATAACAGAATTACTGGCTGTCTTGCAGACTGTCGAGCATCAATTAGCTAATAAAGTATCTACGATGAATTACTGGCTGTCATGCAGACTGTCGAGCGGCAATTAGCTACTAATGTATCTACGCTGAATTACTGGCTGTCATGAAGACTGCCGAGCATCAATTAGCTACTGATGTATCTACGATGAATTGTTGTATACGTTAAATAAAGGTTGTTAAAATACGTTAAAGGTGGAGCAAGGTTGTAATGAAGACAAGATTTTTTTTCATATTGTTTTGAATTATGAAACAATAACAAATAAACAGGGTACTTCTCAAACGAGCATGAATAATGATTGTGATACTATAATAAGAGCAGCTACAAGTCAAGGTGTATGATTGATATTGTGTAGCTGTTATGATATCTGAATAAGTTAATAATTGCGCAAACGCGGAGGCTAATAATTGTGGGTGATTAAAATAGACAAAAAGAGACGGTGCGTTGTGAATGAGAAGTTTACCCTACAGTGCCCAACTCTACACTGACGGTCTATCAAGAGGTGCCCTTGATTCCCCAACTTGCTGCCACGAAGCGATAGGCGCTTCAGTAAAACGTGGTAAAGGGAATTGTCCAATCACGGAGTAGCCCCACCGTTCATCAACCTCTCAGGGGCGTGTCGCCCCGGTTCCATAACTCTTATTGGAACGTCAAAACATCCCTGACTCTTCCTCCATTTTGTTAACACATACAGGGCTATGGAGGCAATAGAGAATAAATACATAGCCAGCTGCTGCTACCCTTATAACGGTCACCAAAACTGCTGATCTCGTTACAACAGACAGGCACAAATAACCCCCCATTAGACAACGGGTCTTCGACGAGTATCCAAATTCGAGGGCACACATCTGTTTTGCTGAAGGAAGCTATTTTCGGGGGAGGCTAGCCCTATCCAGCCGCTCGCATCGTGAGAAACTCACACTTTGGCTACATATTATAAGCGTAAAAAACGGAGTGTTATAACAGAATTACTGGCTGTCGTGCAGACTGTCGATCATCAATTAGCTAATAAAGTATCTACGATGAATTACTGGCTGTCATGAAGACTGTCGATCATCATTTAGCTACTAATGTATCTACGCTGAATTACTGGCTGTCATGAAGACTGTCGAGCATCAATTAGCTACTAATGTATCTACGATGAATTACTAGCTGCCATGCAGACTGTCGAGTATCAATTAGCTACTAATGTATCTACGAGGAATTACTGGCTGTCATGCAGACTGTCGAGCATCAATCAGCTACTAATGTATCAACGATGAATTACTGGCTTTCCTGCAGACTGTCAAGTATCAATTAGCTACTAATGTATCTACGATAAATTACTGGCTGTCATGCAGAATATCGAGCATCAATTAGCGTCTAATGTATCTACGATGAATTACTGGCTGTCATGAAGACTGTCAAGCATCAATTAGCTACTAATGTATCTACGATGAATTACTGGCTGTCTTGCAGGCTGTCAAGCATCAATTAGCTACTAATGTATCTACGATGAATTTCTGACTGTCATGCAGACTGTCGAGCATCAATTAGCTACTAATGTATCTACGACGAATTACTAGCTGCCATGCAGACTGTCGAGTATCAATTAGCTACTAATGTATCTACGATTAAAAACTGGCTGTCATGCAGACTGTCGAGCATCAATTAGCAACTGATGCATCTACGATAAATCGAACTTCACTGACATTGACATTTTTCAATACGTGCAATTTTTGGTTCGTTTAAACGCCGTACATACTTTCCTGTTAACTCTGTTAATTTTGATGATGTCTAAGGTTCTTGGCTTGCAAAGCTGCACTCAAACTATGTCCGTAGACACTTTGGCGAACTCATGCTCAAAACGACCTAATTTCGCAGCCGATAACGGACACGACGCCCTGGTCTGGCACCGCGTAGACCGGTGTATCATGACAAGGAAGCGTTCGAGATTGGCGCGTTTTGGCCTTGCCGGTGTACCGATTCACCTTACCACTTCAAAAAAGTATCAAACGACTTGACGCGCTTGACATTGACAAACATTGACTAGGCACGAGTAAACAGAGCCCTTTCCTCATAAGTAGCTCTTTCTTATTGGTACGATAGCGTTTGTACGTGCAGTGCGACGCAGTATCGACCAGCGCAAGACTCAGAAAAATGTCTCTGTCGAGGGTCGATCATTGCTGTAAATTCCTTCAAGTTCCGTCACACTTGCTGCTGGCCACTCCCAGCCCACAACCCGGAGTGTCTGGCATACCTCATCCGACCCTCCTGTCTCGCATCATAGCCACCACAAGGCCGAATCCTAAATCACCCGAAGGATTCTCGTAGTGGCGTTACCTGTTCTGGTCAGGATTCAATCTGTTGCGGGCTGTGTGATCCGCGGACGAGACATCCTGCAAGACCGGCTCTAGCTGTGCACGGGGGACTGGCGTGTTGGGGCTATAGAAGCAGCACATACAGCAATCTGGCTATAAAGAGGAGGTGGAGGAGAACGTGCCTTTTTTAGACTTGACGAGAACGTCCTTGAGGCTCTAAATCAACCTGTTCTGCTCTGCTCTGACGGCTGGATAAGCAGTGCCCTCTGTTGCGCGTAATGTGAAACTTTGCTCAGCTCATTGACGTGCTTCTTGAGAAACTCTTCCGGCACCCGGTGTGTGAATTATAGCATTGTGCCATTTGATCACGGATAAGATCAGGCTGTATCTTGTTAATGAGTGTTTCAGGAGTTTTCAGATCAAATTTATGGGTACGGAACAGATTATAATTAAATTTTTATATCTGGAATTCATAAATCATACATAATGATAATCAGAAACAGATACAGACGCAAGGTCGACTCCCACTGAAGAGTAGGAGCCGACGGCATGACGCACCTCTCACTTCCCCCATGCAAAAACAAGAACAACAAAACAGCTTTTTAGTGCTAACGGGTCCGGCCAGGGCCCCGCAACACGCATTCCGGGTCTGGGGTGAGGTCAGAGATCAGCGTCAGCAGCAGGGCCTGCCAACTTCCCCCGTTACCCACGCTGTGTTATAATTACCGGGCCCTCTTCACCCCGTCCATCCCGTTTCTCAAAGGGACGCCGGAAAGCGCATCAGGGTTGCATCAAAACTCATCCATTGCCAATCATTTTCCACTCATGCACATCCATTGCCGCTCTTTGGCCACCTCCACACTGATGTCTCTCCTCAGTCAAGCTCTCTTCGCTACCTCCACAGTGATGTCTCTCCACACTGATGTCTCTCCACAGTGATGTCTCTCCTCAGTAAACCTTCTTCGCTACGTCTACAGTGATGTCTCTCCACATTGATGTCTCTCCTCAGTCAAGCTCTCTTCGCTACCTCCACAGTGATGTCTCTCCACACTGATGTCTCTCCACAGTGATGTCTCTCCTCAGTAAACCTTCTTCGCTACCTCTTCAGTGATGTCTCTCCACATTGATGTCTCTCCTCAGTAAAGCCCTCTTCGCTACCTGCACAGTGATGTTTCTCCTCAGTACAGCTCTCTTCGCTACCTCCACAGTGATGTCTCTCCTCAGAAAAGCTCTCTTCGCTACCTCCACAGTGATGTTTCTCCTCAGTACAGCTCTCTTCGCTACCTCTACAGTGATGTCCCTCCTCATTGATGTCTCTCCTCAGTAAAGCTCTCTTCGCTACCTCCACAGTGATGTTTCTCCTCAGTAAAGCTCTCCTCGCTACCTCTACAGTGATGTCCCTCCACATTGATGTCTCTCCTCAGTAAAGCCCTCTTCGCTACCTTCACAGTAATGCTTCTCCTCAGTACAGCTCTCTTCGCTACCTCCACAGTGATGTCCCTCCACATTGATGTCTCTCCTCAGTAAAGCCCTCTTCAATACCTGCACAGTGATGTTTCTCCTCAGTACAGCTCTCTTTGCTACCTCCACAGTGATGTCCCTCCACATTGATGTCTCTCCTCATTAAAGCCCTCTTCAATACCTGCACAGTGATGTCTCTCCTCAGTACAGCTCTCTTCGCTACCTCCACAGTGATGTCTCTCCTCAGAAAAGCTTGCTTTGCATCATCCATTTACCCAGACTTCGGGTTCCCCCTTGGCCTACCTCTACGTCTACTCAAACTATCACAGGGAGTGTCTCGAACGGTACAAAGCTGGAGTTGTGTTTACCCTGTTCAATCGTGCCTACAAAGTTTCGTCCGATTGGCAGAAATTTGAATCAGAGTTGCGTAGATTGAAACAAATTTTTGCTAATAGTAATTATCCTACGTCTGTCGTAGAAAACGAAATTTAAAAAATCCAAAGAAAAAAAGAATTACGACAACAAGAACTGCTACTAAAAGACGGAAAGCAACATGGCGGTGGCAGAACTCACGAGCTCTTCTACGCCAACCAAATGAACGCCCGATATCAGACAGATGAGAAGATGTTGCGAAGTATCTATAAAGATAAAGTTAGGTGTATCAACGAAGAGGATCGTTCTATGCAGTAACGATAGAAGAACAGCTTACAAAAACAGATTCACCACTATCAAAAAATTCCATCGAAGTAACACAGCAGCCCCCGCCCGAAACCGAAGAGTTTCTGGCAGGATTTCGAGCCAAAATACTCTCAAATATTACTAAGTAAACGCTAAAAGTCTCTGAGACAAAATCGACGAATTGGGAATCCTTGCAATTGACGATAAAATCGACATAATAGCCATCACAGAATCGTGGATGAAATCAAGCACCAGTAATTATCTGGGCGAATTCCCTCTCCCAGGTTTTTCCCTATTTCACAAAGATAGACTAGGCCGTGAGGGTGGAGAAGTATTGTTTCTCGTAAAAATTACTCTACAAATAATAGAAGTCTCTATTTCAAGCAGCAGACACGACATAGTTTCAATTCAAGTAGTCGGTAAACATACAAAGTGTCTAATCACACTAGTTTATCGTCCTCCCAAGAGCATTGTCGCAGATGATATCGATCTTTACTCCACTTTCGTCGATGCGGTCAGAAGAGAAAACAGTATAGTACTTGGAGACTTCAATATTAGCGACATCGATTTGGAAACAGAAGAATGTACTGCCACTGGCCAACGCCTGATTGATTTTGCTGACGATAAGTTTATGACTCAAATGGTAAAGACACCTACAAGAAGTAGCAATATTCTTGATCTTATATTTAGCGCAAGTGACTCTCATGTCACGAGCGTCGAAGTGGGCAAACCCCTCGAAAATATCGACCACAACTGTCTCCGTTTTATGATTGAGCTCGAGTTGAAAACGTCAATCAACTGCGAAAAAGTCCCTAACTTTAGATTAGCTAACTTTGATAGCTTAACAGGCAATGGCGTCAGCAAATGTAACCCTCGGGCAAGATGTCAATCAACCGTTGAGCAATTTTCTGAGTGCACTTCAAAATTTTAAAAATGACTATGTCCCTTGCAAAAACAGTCGAACAGCAGTCAATCAGCCTAAGTACTGATAAGGAGAATTGCAGCGCCTTCAGTCGCAAAAGAAAGCAAAGCACTCGAATAAACATAAGCACCCACACGAGGATGCTGCAAAAAATGAATACAAAATCAGCAACCGGAAACGAAAGAAAAAAGATAACGAAAATGAAATTGCGGTCAACGTCAAAACTAATCCAAAACAATTTTTCAGTTATATATATCGAGCAGAAAAAAATCAATATCTGGAATTGGCCCTCTTGAAAATGATATCGGTGAGCTAGAAACTGACAACACTAAAATGAGTGTCCTGCTTAACCAATTTTCTGTTCTGTATTTACGTTAGCGAATGCGGATATTCCTAATCCTGAGGATGTCATAGGCAAATACAAATCGAAGCCCTCAGCAAAGGGAACTTTTCCCCTGCCGAAGTTATTAAATATGTAGAAAAATTGAAAGTTACAAAATCTCTTGGTCCAGACCAAGTTCATCCCAGAATACTGAAAAAAACTATGAACAAAATTGCCGAACTTTCTAGCAAACATTTCCACCCAATCTCTCACAAATGGCACCTGTCCCTCATACTGGAAAAAGGCCAACGTCAACCCAGTTTTTTGAAAAAGGAACAAAAAGTGTCCCGGAAATTACCGTCCAATCAGTCTCCCCTCAGTCATTGGCAAATTGATGGAAAGGTCGATCACGGATAAAATTACAGAATTCCTAGAATTAAATCAGTTTATAGGTAACTCTCAGCATGACTTCAGACGCAATCGTTCATTCCTTACTAACCTGCTGCTTCTTTTTTCAAGAATATAATTGAATTTCACGACGCGAAATTTTCGATCCACGTCATTTACCTTAACTTTCATAAGGCTTTAAGCAAAGTTCCTCACAAACGCTTGGTTAGTAAATTGCACAGCATCGGTATTCGAGATGAACTCAATAACTGGATAAAATGCTGGCTCACGGACAGACGGCAGCGAGTCGTACTTAATGGAGCTTCCTCCAATTTGGGTAAAGTTACAAGCGGCGTGCCCCAAGAATCTGTGTTAGGTCCAGTTCTCTTCATAATATTCATAAGCGATCTCGACAGCAACGTACTCTCGAACATTAGTAAGTTTGCAGACAATACCAAGCTAGGAGGAAAAGTGCAAACCAAGCTCGAGTGTGAGCTGATTCAATTAGACTTGAACAAAATTGTTGAATGATCAGAAAAGTGGTAAATAAAATTCGATGTCGACAAGTGTAAAGTTAGGCACATTGGTCACCATCACCCTAAACACGAATATTCAATGTCCGGAAAGAAACTGATACCTGTCACCGAAGAGAAAGATCTAGGTGTCATCATCAGTAACGACTTGAAAAGCAGCAAGCAATGGAACGATGCAGCCAAAAAAGGCAATAAAAGGTTAGGCATGATATCCCGCAGAATTTCGTACAAGAGCAGACAAGGTATTCGCAGGTTATACTTTGCATATGTTAGACCGCACCTTGAGTATTCCGCCCAACTTTGGTCTACATACCTCAGAAAATACATTATTAAATTAGAGAAGTTCCAACTTAGAGCTACCAAACTAATCCCTTTGCTGCGCAATAAATCGTACGAAGAGAGACTGCGCGAACTCAACCTTTATTCGCTAGAGAAACGTAGTCAGAGGTGACATGATCGAAGTGTGGATGATTATGAAGGGTAAGGAGAACGTCGACCGAGCAAGCCTTTTCCCTTTAGATGCGAACAAGTGACCAGGAACAATAGATACAAAATTGTTGGCAAACGTTGCACACTCGATATCAAGCGCAATTTCTTCTCGTATAGGGTTGCCGAAGAATGGAACAGACTTCCAGCGGAAGTTGTGAAAAGCGATACAATCGAAACGTTGAAGTCAAGGCTCGACAAATTATACCAAAATAGCCGCTAAATAGCTCCCATCTATAGCACTTTCACCAATATATTCGTGGAAAATGGTGTTCGGCATTGACACCCATACGGTTAAATTAGTGCCAGGCATTGACACTAGCACGGTAAAAAAGTGCCCGGTATTGGTACCGGCTCGTTGTAAAACAGTGTTCAGCAATGATGCTGGTTAGCATTGGTTTGACGAGAAATGAAACTGTGACAGTCTGAGATCAACACCGTGGGTCGGTGGCTTTCTCTTCAGGTGCCGATATGAGTTGTTTCGAGTATCATCGTTAAATACTATTTCCTTCAACACACTTTCCCTTTCTTGATCTATTAATTAAAATACGAATTCAGCCTTCACGAGGAACGATAGGCTGCTTCTAACTTTGACAAAGATAAACTCGATTTGAATATAATTAATTGAATAATTTTTAACAATTACCGAGCCATTTTTGATGATACAATCATTGCCTTATAAGCTAATATTTTGCTTTGTCTTCTATAACAGAAGTATATTCATCCGACTTGTGTGCTCCAGCATTGTATTATTCTTATTGTCAATCATTTATTAATTTCCTAGCGGTCATGAAGTGTGTATATTATATATTCAGTTGTTTGGTATGTATTATATGTGTTATACACCTTACATATCGGTTTATATATATTTATGTATAGTCGCTGCTCTCAGCGACTACGGGCCCTGGGTAGGATTCCAAACATATAACTGTAAGCGTAGGATGGTTTCGTTGTACTAAATAACTCCGTCGTGTTGATATCTACATTGATGCCTAGTTTTAAATCTGTACGTTTTGTGTATTTCTTTTACTCGCACGAGAACCGTTGTAAGTGTATGCCATTTGTGCCTGTCAATCAAGTGGAGACATCAGCATTTCTTGTGTCTGTTAGGATAACGTCTGTCCCGGGTTAGGTTACGTAGACGAGAGCCTTTGTAAGTGTATGCCATTTGTGCCTGTACAACAAGTGGAAAGGTCAGCATTTCGGTGCCTGCTATAGAATTGCACGAGGGCCAGGTGTTAATTATAAAAAGAATAAAATAACTTGGGTGCCAATGGGACACCAGTAAATCCGAGGACACGCCCTCTAGCAGTTAGCTAAAGGGCGAGCTTTTCCCATTGGACAATTCCAATCTCAAACATTAACGCGAGGCGCCTCCCCCCTTTTTGTAAGATTTCAAGTGATTGGGTACAGTCAGTCAAGCACAGGGCGGACAAACCAGACCAACACCGGCGGCCACCACAGAAGGACCTAAAGTTGAGTATTGGCGTAGGATCTTTGATTCATTTATTGTAGAGAATGTTAGGATTTCACTGACTCGTTGATTAAAGAACCGTAGCAATTGTGAGTGTTTTATTTCTGGCTTAGTTACCCAAATTATTCTTATAGAGGTCAAAAGTAGGAAACTCACAACATATGTACAACTTTTTTTGTATAACTTATGTCGCCTATTCACCCCTTCATTATAAATACAATGGTTTAGACCCATCTATACAATATGTTAGCGCTTTTCGTTTTCCCAACCCTAAGTTGTGTAATCATATTTTCTATATAATTCATGTCGTCCATACACATCTTTGTCATCGTACAATAATTTAGACTACTCATTACGATATGTTAACACATTTTGATGTCCCAACCCCATGTTCTCGGGATTCTAACCACATGCATGCGTGATTTCCCACCCCATGTCCTTGTTATTTTCCACATCCATGTATTATGTTATTTATCCACCCCAAGTGTTTCTTGTTTTTCAACCCCGCGTGTCATTGGTTTTCCCAACGCTATGTAGTCGGAACTATTTTGTCATAATAGACATTTTCTATACGTGCGCAGCTGATACTATTGTAAATAATATTTCGCTTCATGTAATCCGAACCGGCGGCCCCTAGAGATGAGCTGTGACGATTTCAAATTGAACTCTCGTTTTCGTTAATTCAAGTAGCGTAGTTGATAATGGAGTTTCATGTCTTATGTTTAAGAATTTATTTATCTCCTAAAAATTGAAAACCAATTGCCAGACGATGGAAATAAATGATCTAATAATAATAATAATAATAATATTAATAATAATAATAATAATAATAATAATAATAATAATAATTACAACAGAAAATACACTGACACAAGATGCTATCTTAGACGTTCTACTTCAGAACTAATCTTCTTACTATCAAAAGGCAACCCAGTTTAGGCCAAAAGTCCTGTTGTTGTCTTCTTACACTTATAAATACTTGTAAACAATGAACACATCCCTCGCCAAAACAATATAAGGATTGGCCCTTCTCAGTTGCAAGCTGACCCTCCCCCCCAGACATCTGCAACATCACCGAGTCACCCGCAAGCTGACCCCCCCCCCCCAGACATCTGCAACATCACCGAGTCACCCGTATAATTTACGTATGAGACGATAATAATAGGATTTAATTACTTTTTTGCCTTATCTTATGTACCAGTGTCTCCTATATATTGACTCCCAAATACCTTGGAAATCACAATTCTGTGCATTTGATTTTATGTAACTCTGAAGACGATTATGTCAAAACGCGTCAGTACTCTTTAACAAAATGATTGTAGATTGTGTTAATTTTTTTGCTGAACTACAGGAAAATGTTATATAAGTGTTTCGAAAAATTGAAAACCTATCTCGTAAAAAGTCAGAGGCTATTAACTCAATTGGATTAAATAAAACTTGCCTGAACAATAATCTGTTGCCAAAATATACCCGAAT
>SDVV010019351.1:0-13550 GCA_016164225.1 Gammarus roeselii | reverse complement strand
GGAAGGAAGGGTTGCAAGGCGCAGCAGCTGATCTTCCTCTGCCTCTCCATTAAGAAGTGAAGTGGGATCAGGGCCAAATAAAGCTATGGCACCACCCATAAATGCTGAGTAATAGCGCTGCCCTCCAGACACCAACCGCCTCTTTGCGGTCACTTAGCTTCTTGGGCTGTGAGAGATGCAGTTGGAATAGGTGGTCATTCATAGCGTAGCCAGCATGTGGTTGCATGAAGCATCATAGGGATGACTCGACGAGAGATGATGGAGGTCTGCAGGAGTGAGTGTGACAGACATTGCAAAGGAAGAGGCGCGAGAAAGAGCCCTGCAGTATTTGAGTGGGAAGGAAGAGGTCTACATTGCTACTCCTGTTACAGAATGAACACTGATAAGCTACTTTGATTATTGAGGTAAAGATGTTGTGCAGTACTTCTGTGCTATGTCCGTTCCACTCATTACCAATTTCTAACATTAAACCAGCCAAAACATGTCCCTCATGAACTAATTTATCGAGGTACCTTCTCAAACCCGCTGTATGCTTCAACTAACTGTTTCTTACTATAATAAATTGGCCGATACAGAGACTGTGCCCAGTAATTCTCTTCCATCCTTTCATCCATCGCCGAAGGTATCACTGCCTTCTTTCCCAATTCTGGAAGATGGCTTAGTGGTCTCTTGTTGAGGATGACGTGATTGGATTGGGGGGGGGGGGGGGGGGTCGGCATCGGTCACCAGAGTAAAACGATGAGGGTTAGTTCATATGATTGCAGAAGAGAGGTCGAGGAATATTTTATATCTTATACTGACTGAATCACTGTAAACAGATGATATTATGTTATCAAAACTGACCTCTGATGTACTGGACAACGCCCTAGATTCAAAACTTATTGCAAAACATTTCGTAGAACGACAAACCATCAAATTCATTCTGCTGTTATGCACGGCAACCAAACTGAACGACGATGCCATTTAGGGAACGTAATGGGTCCAGATGCTCTTAAAAGTGAGTTCCGTCTGATTTATTTCAATTTAATCAAAAACTATGCTATCACGTCTGAGTACACACCAATATTTTAGGAAAATAGCCTCTACCCCGTCGTGTGTCACTCCTAAACGGTCGAACAATCGTCCATCTTTTAGTTTTCAGTGCGGTCAGAGATGCTAAGAGGGATTCCGTTCAATAATTCAAGGACCGAAAATAAACGAAGCAGCCTGCGGAGCATTGTTTTGCCCACCAACGACTGCTTGTCGTATTCACTCCTTAGAAGCTACACGAACATCTGTTTACGTTGCAAGTTAATTTCATGATAACCTCACAGGCTGCAGTTACAAAGCATGTGTTCAACACACTAACATTTGATATAATTTCTGAAATGACTAGCGTTCACCACATTCGTCGAGGGAGATATGCCACCCTACACCACCACAGTATGGACCTCTTCCTCCCCACGCAAGCGCTGCAGAGCAGGTAGGTACATACGCCGCCGCAATATAAATCTCTTCCTTCCCACACAAGAGCTGCAGGGCAGGTAAATACGAACGTCGACACAATATAGACCTCTTCCTTCCCACACAAGTGCTGCAGGACAGGAAGATACATACGCCGGCACAATATAGGCCTCTTCTTTCCCACACAAGTGCTGCAGGGCAGGTAGATGCATACGCCAAAACAATATAAACCTCTTCCTTCCGACACAAGTGCTACACGGCAGGTAGATACACACGCCGTCATACAACAGACCTCTTCCATCCCCGCAAATACTGCAGGGCATGTATATCCATACATACGCTGTCACAAAATAGACCTCTCCCTTCGTGCACAAATGCAGCAAGGCAGGCAGATACCTACGCCGCAGCATTACAGACCTCTTCCTTCCCACAAAAATGCTTCAGAGCAGGTAGATACATACGCCGTCACAATATAGACATCTTTCTTCTCTCACAAATGCTGCAGCGCAGGTAGATACATACGCCGCCGCGATGTAGACCTATTTTTTCCCACACAAGTTCTGCAGGGCAAGTAGATACCTACGCCGTCACAATATAGACCAATTCCTCCCCACAAAACCCTGCAGGGCAGGTAGATACATACGCCGTCACAATATAGACATCTTCCTTCACACACATTTTCTGCAGGGCAGATAGATACAAACATACGCCGCCACAATATAGACCTCTTAATTTTCACACAACTACTACAAGGCAGGTAGATAAATTCGCCAAAACAATGTAGACTTCTTCTTTCCCACACATGTGCTGCTGGCACGTAGTTACATACACCGTCACAATATAGACTTCTTTCTTCCCACACAAATCAAGCATGGCAGGTAGATACTTGCGTCGTCACAATATGGACCTCTTCCTACTTACAAAAATGCTGCACACAGGTGAATACAAACGCTTCCAAATATAGACCTTTTCCTTCATACACAAATGCTGCAGAGCAGGTAGATACATACGCCGTCACAATTTAGACCTCTTCCTTCCCAAACAAGTGCTGCAGGGCAGGTAGATACATATGCCGCCACAAAATAGACCTCTTGTTTCCCACCCAAGTGTTGCACGGCCGACAGATACACACGCCCTCGCAATATAGACCTATCCATTCCCACACATGTGCTGCAGGATAGGTGGAAACACAGGCCGTCACATTTTAGACCTCTTCATTCCCACACAGATGCTGCAGGGCAGGTAGATACCTACGCCGTCACAATAAATACCTCTTCCTTCCCACAAAAGTGCAGCAGGGCAGGTAGATGCATACGCCGTCACAATATATACCGTTTCCTAGCTACACGAATACTGCAGGGCAGGTAGATGTATACGCCGTCGCAATATTGACCTCTTCCTTCCCCCACACGTGCTGCAGAGCATGTAGATACATACGCCGTTGCAATACATACCTCTTCCTCCCCCACAAGTGTTGTAGGGCAGGTAGATGCATACGCCGTCACAATATTGACCTCTTCCTTCCCACACAAGTGGTGCAGGGCAGGTAGATACATAAGCCGTCACAATAAATACATCTTCCTTCCCACAAAAGTGCTGCAGGGTAGGTAGATACACACGCCGAAACAATATAGACCTCTTCGTTCTGTCATGTCCTCATACCTGGGCAATGTCAATGCGTTACAAAAGAGATTTCCGGAGAGAAGATGCTCATCAATGAATTTCTATTACATTAGACATGCTCTGGCCGGAAGGTCGGGTAGTATAGGCTGACAAGGTAATTTATAATACGAGAGCCTATGAGAAGTAAACAAGCTCATCTGAAGCGAATGGAAATCATTTGGGTGCATACAGCAATTTAGATGACACTCGGTGCAGGGACGATTATGTCACGGGCCACGCTTGTGGCCGAAGTGAAATGGAAGGAGCAGCAAAGGATAGTCAGGGATAGTCAGTGTTGACTCGACCCCGATACAGACTGGTTACTTGCCCTGCTCGCTCCTCTTACTAGACTTAAATTCCCATCTCTCTCGACTTGTATATTTGCAAATAAATCAGATATATATTCCCCCGTGTTGATATAGAAGTCCTCAGCCTTCAATATCGTGAGATATAACACATTCCCACACAAGTGCTACAGGGCAGGTAGATACATTCGCCGCCACACAATAGACCTCTTCCTCCTCACAGAAGTGCTGCAAGGCATGTTTATACATACGCCGCTACAATATAGACCTCTTCTTTCCCACACAAATGCTGCAGAACAGGTAGATACATACGCCACCACAATATAGACCTCTTCCTTCCCACACAAGTGCTGCAGGGCAGGTAGCTGAGCTGTAAGCGCTACTGATAAAAAACAGCACTGCTACCGCTAATTGTGAAAACATGTAGTGGTGCTACCGCTATCGTTAGTGGTTTCCACAAATAGCACCGCAGGCGATATCGCTACTCCTAGCGCTAGTTTTAATACAAGTCAGAACTAATTAGGCTTATGTCAGTTGTTTTAGGAGGCGAATTCCTAACTGCACATCATACTATGCCCTGTACAGATATGGTTGTTGTCAAATTCATCGGTAGTAGCACTTTGGACACATTTTTACTTCACACCACGAGTGACACTGGTTGAATGATGTGCAGGTGCAGCCTACAGCGACATGGCAACGTGCAACGATTGGCGTTCTGAACCCGTTGTTTTAGCCACAGTGTTAAAATTTAAGATTTTTGTTACATTTTTAAATTAACGCTAGCGACTAGCGCGTAAAACGCCCTAAAAACTTGCGGCGCTGGTGACTTCGCTAGTGACTTCACATATAGAGGCGCGTGCGTTGCTGCACAAGTAGGGTTAACTCAAAGAGTACATCAACAACATTGGGTTACTCTAAGGTTCATAGTTTAAAAAAATTCTATTCAACCACGTCGCCTTCAGAGCCCGTTTTGGAGTCTGATTTGAGCAGTTAGAGCAAATAGGCAGTTGTGGAGGCAATACTCATAGAAGTGGTTTATATTTCATATTGTCTCGATGTTTCCAACTATGAACACACAAACTGGAACAAAAAAAAAATTGTTCGTGATGCCAAATTGTACACTTCCGTATGTTGATTATATATTTTGTCTTCGGCATTCAATCATTCTTCCTGATACCAAAAAAAATGTCTGTGCCTACAACAATTCCTTTTCTACCCATCCTTTGCTAACTGCCGGATCTGTAATACAAAAAGACCGTTCAACTTCTTAGGCCTAATGGACTTGGACGACAAATCACGCTCTACCACCACAAAATACACCTTCTACGGCATTTTACATTACTAAGTTTCTTCTGGGATCATAAAATTATCTCACTCTCATAACAAGTTTGTACAGAAGTTGAGACATGTACAGAGACATTGCAACTGCCGGACTTGGAGCGGGGCTGATGCTGCGACCATGCTGAATTCGAGATGAAAGTGATGTGGTGGACAGGCTGATTGGAAGGAGGGCTGAAGTTGTTCACAGGCTGATTATAAGAAAAGTCAGTGATAGTAGACAGGTCGATTAAGAACGGGCCGTGGTGGTGGACACTCTGATTCTGAGGGGCTAAGGAGGCTGCCAGGTTGATTAGAAGAGGGGCTTAGGTGGCGGACTGGCTAATTAGGAGCAGGGTTGAGGTGGGCGATAGGCTGATTAGAAGAGGGGCTGAGGTAGCGAACACACTGATTAAGAGCAGGCTGAAGATGTGAGCAGTCTGATAAGGAGCGAGGCATTAGTGGTGATTCACGGGGGCTGAGGTGGAAGACAAGCTAATTAGAAGAGGAGGCTGAATCTGCAAGCAATTTGATTATGCGCGGAGGCTGAAGGAACGCTACCTATATTTTTTTCTGGTTTGTATTGGTAGATGTAAACAACATAATTAATTATGTGAGGAATTTGTATGTTTCTTCTATGAACATATTTTGTGCAAAATTTGTTCTACATATGTGATTTTGGAGTATTGATATCCTGACCTCAAACACTTCATGAACGAACTCAGGCTCCTCAACGGTTGAACGAAATGGCGACATAAACCTCTGACGAAAGGCATAGACTGTTTACTTCTGCATTTTTTCCCCTTTCAGTCCGTTTAAACGGCTAGTACCCTCCTCTTTCCCAGTGCAGTCTTATGATCGAGAACCTGCCGTTTATTCCAGAGCCCTCGGAGCAGTGTTGTGATGGCTAACTCTTGCATTTGTATGGTGCATGCAGGACATGGTATCAGCTGAGACTTCTTGTCTGTTTCGGCCCTTCATTGGTTGGGTGAGGTCTTATCAGGTCAGAGCTGTGGCTAATATCGTTTTAGAAGGGCGGATAATTCCAATTAGACTAATTTCTGTGTAAACTCAATCAAACCAAACACCATACATTTTCCTCGCCAGGGGTGATAGTAAATTTTGTTGAAGAATCTAAAGTCAGATGCTAGCCGGTAGCAATTCCAGAAAGGCAATCCTCCTTAGCACATCAAGCACCATTTGTGATCCCCGACCTTCTGTAACTTCAGAATGGGAAGACAATGAACCTAATATAGAAGTACTAGAGTCAGCTAAGGTTACTGGATCAGCTTGAAATTGAAGTTGGGCTTTAATAAATCTATAAATCGAGCCCACATGTTTTTAGGTACATTTTTATTAAATTCAACTTATTTGCAACGCAACATATTCACGTAGTTTTTGAAGAGAATTCATCCGAGCTTTCGACCACAGTAACCAAGAACTTGCTTGGGTTTACTCGTGCTGGAGTCATAAGGTTTATTCAAGAAGTGTGCCCTCTCATGCCTTGAGGAATTGCCGAGCTCACTTAAGTAACATTTTTTTGCGAGTGAAAGATACATCTCCGCATGCCAAATAAACTCCATCTAAGGGCAGTTTGCATCCACTTATGAATGTTATTCGTTGCTTAGTTCTTGTGTGTAACTGATTACGAACATTGCTAATTCCTACAAAGTGTATCTGCTAGCCTGGTTGCTCGTCTAAATTACTTGAGTGACGCCAATACTTCTTGAACTGATGATCTTAGCTAAATTTCTTCTCTCATGCACATCCTGTTGACGGGGTATTTAATTATCTTTAAAGTGGAGTCGAAAATTGACCTACCCACTTGGATGCGAATCTATAAATAGAGCGAGACCTAACAAGAACTTTTGGCCGTGCCTATCAAATTTTAAATTTAGTAAAGGTCATGTGAAACTGAAAAATGTCATCACAACCTAAATGGGTTCATGTGTAAACCGTTTGGGGTCTTTTTTGACAAACCTTAATCAGAAGGTGATATGATCTTGCGGTGCATAGTTCTATTGGTGATGAGCCGTTATAAAACCTACAGCACAGTCAGTCTCTGATCAGTTTTATATTATTATCATGTGGTACATTTTTAACAGTTGTTCCATCTTTCAAATGAACACTGCTCCATTCAAATGCAAAGTCCCGATCCACTTAATAGTTTGTATTCATCCGACCAGAGGGACTAAGCTTCGTATTTTTAAAATGAAGTTTGCTCCTATCGACGAGATCGTCTTAGGCATAAATGAAAAATCTGTTCAGCAATTTCCTTCTAAGAAAATGGTTCGAATTACAGTTTTCAGGTTTGTAAATGCATTATAGCAATTTCAATCATGGACCAATTTCATCAGTTGTTTTATGTCACCTCGGATATATATTTACACGAATTTATTTCATGTAGAAAACGTAATTCCTCTTAATGAAACGATCAAACTTCGTATTTCTTCGATGACACATACTAGCTCTGACATATCCAAAGTCGAAAAATCTACTACACTACCAGTGTCCGTGTGGATAGATGTTGTATTCGATATACCAAAGTAATGAAAAAACTTTATATTAAATAATTTACATGCGAAAAACAAGTCAGTGTGCACTTAAAGCTGCTTCAAATCCGGGAGATAGAAGAAAAAATATTTCTTCGTTATCTAAAATGGACTTTTTCAGTTGAACTATTATTTCCTACGGTGAAGTGAACGTTATACAGAGATTAGAGTAAGCTAAGTACAACAGGTACCCCTCTGTTATCTCACGTGTGGTTTCTATTTTACAAGACACCACAGGTTCACTCAGGAGACCATGACGAAGCCGATCGATATCTATCCGGCGGTGCGCTTCTTAGAAAGATTTCTTTTTCCGGCCAGCATCCTTGCTGATGCTATTCGACGATAATGCAGGCACTTGATATTGAGTAATGCATAACTGACTTTCGTTATTTTAATTTATTAGACAACACCAAGAAGTTCGAACTTATATATGTCAAAATCCAGTCGGTGAATATTTCACAGACGAACAGCCTTTTGCGCGGAGGAGATATTGCTGTGATTCACGGCTGTGACTCCGGAATGAGATTTTGTGGCGGCTGTTCACCACCACTGGCCCGGCTAGGCTAAGGCGAACCAGTTATACACAGCTTAATGCCCCGACCTAGTATTGTGACGGCTGCTCACCACCACTGGCCCGGCTAGGCTTAGGCGAACCAGTTATCCACGGTTTAATGCCCCGACCTAGTATTGTGACGGCTGCTTTCCACCACTGGCCCGGCTAGGCTAAGACGAACCAGTTACACACGGCTTAACTCCACGACCTAGTATTATGACGGCTGCTCACCACCCCTGGCCCGGCTTGGCTAAGGCGAACCAGTTATCCACGAATTAAGGCCCCTACCTTGTATTGTGGCGGCTGCTCACTACCACTGGCCCGGCTAGGCTAAGGCGAACCAGTTATCCACGGATTAATACCACGACCTAGTATTGTGGCAGCTGCGTGCTACCACAACCTCAGTATGGCTACTTGCCGTGTGCCCCGGCCGTGGATTGAATGGCATCTGGGAGCAAGCAATGTTTTGGTTAGCTTTGATCTACGACTGTGTGCCCAGCCTAGGACTGTTTGACAGCTGTGCGCCACCGCAGGCCTCGTTAGGTTACTGTGATCTACGGCGGTGTTCCCCCGTCTAGGATTGTTTTTCAGATGGTTTCCATTACAGGCCCGGTTAGACAACTATGCTGTGATCCAAGGCTGCACGCTCACACCAGGACTTGCGTGGTTGCTGTGAGACACCCTGTATCGGTTAGGCTACTATTTTCCATGTCTGTGCGCCCCGGCAGAGGATTGTGTGGCTGCTTGACGTTAATACCCACGGTCGTCTTAATCACCATTGACTACACACACTTGCGTAGCTCCGCCCTGCAGGAATGAAAGCTCTCACTGTTAGGCTTACGTAGACAGTAAATGCCCCCCGTAGTGCTTCAAGATGCCTCTGCTTTAGGATGTAACATTTTAGTCTTCCTTATCCTCCGTATGTTTTTGACCTTATGTGTTGGCAAAGTGACGGCGGGGCTTGATATAAATCACCGTGTGTATAGGCCTTTTAAAAATCTAGATTTTCTCGATGGGTCAACTTACTAGTGGTCAGCGTGCCATTATTGTTGAACAGCAATACTCAAATATTTCTTCAATCGAAGTAAAACGACCATTTGCCAAGGAATGCAGTCTGGATATGAATATTAGATTGTCACAATGAGGTCAGTATCATACATAACCAAAGCGAGGGTCATTCAGTATCCTCAACTCATCCAAGATCTGAAGAAACTGATTTCAGGCTAAAACCAACACTCTGCAACCAGCACAGCAGCTCTCAAACAATGACAATTAAGGTAGGTTACTGTTTCGTCAAGGCAATAATAAATTATCCGACGGAAGATGCTTAAATGCGGAAACCCCTCATTTTCAGAGATGAAATTCATCCCTATTTCAATGGCTCTTCTTATAAGCATTGCTCGTAACTGGAGATCTCGAAAAATGGTGTATGCGCTGGAAAGGCATTTGCCCTCACCGAAGTAGACGGTTTGGTGCGGTTCAGGGTTCCCATAAGGTGTGTGCTGTATATTTCGAAAATATGTGGACACGGGAAATGTACGCAATGTGAGTACAGATGCGTATATTGAAATGCTATATGACGAGATATGTGTCGACATTCAACATGACGCTTGGATCCAACAAGATGGTGCAACTTTACACGCATCTTTGCCTGCAATGGCAAGGCTAATGAATCGCTTCGGAAACAAGTTCATTTTACACCGATCTGACTTCTCGTGTCCAGCTAGGTAATCCATCTGGATGATTTTCTTTGCGGATCTGTCAAAAAGAGGAGATCAATGCCCCTAAGCGAGTTTTCCTATATGTAAACTCTTCCAGTCACCAAGATGCTGTTGCTGCAGTAATTTCAAATTTCCAAACACAGGTGAACCGCTGTATTCAGAAGCAGGCTGGACGTTTCGATCACTTGTTACAAACCAAACTCGACTTCAGGACATATCCTCTCCCAAGGTTTCTGTTTCGCCAATCGACGTGAATTAGTTTTCTAGTTTTGAGCGCTTACTTTCGAACATCTTCTTTTGTGTCAGCCAGTATAAGTGATAGGATACACCTCATCAGCTGAATGTAAGTACAGAACACTTTACGGAATGTGTCAAAACCAAATAGCTATGAGGTTATATTAATTTTATTGATCAGTTTGGATATGCACTATATCCCAAATACCCAAAGTCTCACGATCAGACATTGAATTGGTTCATTTCATAAATCACGGTTAATACTCCTAATTCAGTTCACCAGTTTCATACAATCGGTATCAATGGATCTTAGGGTAATTGGGCAATAAAAGGTCAAGCCTATAATGCGGCATTTTACAGCTTTCTTTTCATGAAGGACGGGTTTTCCAAAAGTGAGAGCTGCGATTCCCTGTCGTTACAAGTCGATGTAATTCACTGCAGCTTAGGTTCGCGTTGAATGGGTGAAAAAAATGTAATTATTTTCATGCTAGGCACGGAAAGTAATTGTTATGAAATCAAGTAATGATGAAAACTACCAACTTTGGTATTTCAAATAAAAAAACATGAGAATTTTATTTCATATATTCACTTTGCTTCTTGGAGCGTCGGTGAGCTACACATTTATAAATAAATAATCACATATACTAATTCATTTCTTCATGAACCTGGCGATCTCTCCTCACCAATATTATATTTCCAATGGTAGGGTCACCTAAAGAAAATAACAGTGTGCAAGCGGTATGGTAGAGTTTCGTTGTATGAATACACCTGTTTGAACCTTGCCCACACATTGCTGGGCACATTGGCAGAATTTCTACAACCGACCGGGAGTATTGTGGTAACGATACATAAGCATGGTTACAACTATTTTCACATTCATTAATTCACTTTATGATTGAAATTTTCATATCCAGTGCGAGGATCACGTGCATGCAACGTTGATAATATTTTATTAAAGACCGAAACAATAAATGAATTGTTTTCTTAGTGAAACGAAATTACTGTCGTACATATTAAAAAATCTCAACTACCGATTCTGGTTGCATATAAATAACTAAGTAGAGTTGAACATCGAAAATGATATAGTATTGGAGGATATTGATGAAATATTCTTCAAATGTATTTGTCGGGACCTAATAACTAAGATATTAAAATGGAGATGTGGAGAAACAATTTGACTACTACCTTCTTTATACCCCTAATAATTATAAACTGTGTGATGTAGCTAACTCAAATATAGATTCTTATATCCATAACTGTTATCACATTTCTGTTAAATCGCCATCTGGCACCAGCTGACCATCGCATCTTCTGCCCCACAGTAACCTAGCCGCCAACTATTTCTTTCTATCCCAGGAAATTATACCGCTCATCCAACAGGGGCTTCGAAGTGCTCAGCCTGTCCCCATTAATAGGGCTTCAAAGTGCTCAGCCTGCCCCATCAATAGGGGGCTTCAAAGTGCTCAGCCTGCCCCATCAATAGGGGGCTGCAAAGGGCTCAGCCTGCCCCCATTAATAGGAGATTCAAAGTGTGCAGCCTGCCCCCATTAATAGGGGCTTCAAAGGGCTCAGCCTGCTCCCATTAATAGGGGCTTTAGAGGGCTCAGCCTGCCCCCAATAATAGGGGTTTCAAAGTGCCCAGCCTGCCCACATTAATAGGGACTTCAAAGAGCTCAGCCTGCCCTTATTAATCGGGGCTTTAAAGTACTCAGCTTGCCCCCATTAATAGAGGCTTGAAAGTGTTCAGCCTGTCCCCATTAATAGGGTCTTCAAAGTGTTCAGCCTGCCCCCATTGATAGGGGCTGCAAAGAGCTCAGCCTGCTCTCATTAATAGAAGCTTCAAAGGGCTCAGCCTGCCCCCATTAATAGGGGCTTCAAAGTGTTCAGCCTGCCCCCATTTCATTTTCCTCCGTCTTATCGAAAGCATTTCCGAGTTTTCCTCCAAATCTTTGAACGTTTTGCCGTGCTTTTACCTTCAATGTTCCATCAACGTGAACGAGGGTGGAAGCAAAAAATATTTTTACCAGGCCCAATAGCCAGGACGGGGTCGCAAGTTTTCAGACACAAAAGAATATCGCGTGACTATGCAATATATTTCCCAGCGGTGCTTATACGATAGACCAGGACAAGCAATGTTTTGAAGCCTCGAGCAAGTCCAGTGGAGAGTAAGCGAAGCATTAATTCCATGGCGCTTGATTAGATAGTTAGAACCGTGAAATAATAAAATCGGAATTTACTGGTATCACAAATAACATTTCCCGGCCCAATAAAAAAATATGTTGCACCCAATCGCTATTGAGGCGGTTAGTGAATGTTAGTTAGCTTATTCCCGCGGGATAACTCATAGGTTCGCTGTTGAGGCAAATGTTAGTTAGCTTTTTCCGTCGGGAAAACTCATAGGTTCGCTGTTGAGGCAAATGTTAGTTAGCTTTTTGCGGCGGGAAAACTCATAGGTTCGCTGTTGAGGCAAATGTTAGTTAGCTTTTTCCGGCGGGAAAACTCATAGGTTCTCTGTTGAGGCAAATGTTAGTTAGCTTTTTCCGGCGGGAAAACTCATAGGTTCACTGTTGAGGCGTTTAGTAAATGTTAGTTAGCTTATTCCGGCGATAAAACTCATGTGTTTCAGAGATGAAAACTTGTCTAAACAATATCTCCTTTTCGATATTGATCTCAGGGCATAGAAGAGAGCGTTAAAGCCCTTTCTAGGGGATGATATGGGTACACTCAGCATTTCAACGGAGTCAGTCAACAACCGAGAGGCAGTGAAATAACCGTGTCCACGGCTGCTACGCGTAGTTGCCAGATACAGCCACGGAGTGATGCGTCTCCGACGCCTAGCATGCCAATAACACAGTTAATGATTTTGACCTAAGAATGAGCAAAATGAACTACGTTGCTACTAAAAAGAATCAAGGTAAACTGTGATGGAACTTAGATGTCTCATCATTTTCTAAATCAACGTCGAAAAGAGACATATTGTGTTCTGACATACTAGCCCGCAATAGGGCACGTGAGCGTGTTTGTTTTGCTAGGTAGTGACGGTTGCTGTAGGTGATGATGGTGGCGCATTCATAAACTTCACCAGAGTCAACTATCAAACATAAATAAACATAATGCCTGTATTACTCCTAATCAACTGACTTACTTATGTTGTTATATCATAATGGATATTGATCGAATTTACAACTCTTGTTTTCCGCGAGCTCAGAAGTCAATAACAGAGAATGAATTATGTCCATACCGTACAATATGTCTAAACTTTTCTACTCTGAGACCGGTCGGCTGTTTTATTACAACGTTCACTCAATGATCAGGATGGATAATTAGACTGCATTCCACATTCAGATTCTTATTGATAAAGAGAACGACTTATCTTCTAGGATGCGCATAAAAAATTGAAAACATTTCACGTTGCCTTCTCAGACACAATACATATTAGATTCCACAACAATTTACAATTAGGGGCTTTTTTCTCCACTCTAATTCGTGTGTTCTCTTCGATAGATGACATAATGTGAAGACCTCAATTTGAAGTACATTTTTAATTCATGCAGTTTTGATGTCACAGATGTTGAGGCACGTACTAGGATTGTTAGAAGTATTTGTAAAACTAAAATCAACTGAATAATATCCAATAGTTTTCTTTTCTCTGATGCCTAAATTTTGATATCTATCATGAATTTTGGAGGTTCAAGGATAATTCCCCTCATATATCAGTATTAATCCTGACAGAATGTGATATAAAAGTATATATATATATACA
>SDVV010019350.1:0-13550 GCA_016164225.1 Gammarus roeselii | reverse complement strand
GTATATATATATATATATTCATATATATGTCTATATTATTTGTATAGTCAATTAATTTTTTCAACATATGTAGCTCCACCTGAAAGAGTCGGACATCAATATCTACTGTCTCATTTCAGGCAGGCTAGTGACCTCTAAGGTTCATACCAAAGTTGTTGTTCAAATTACGGTTCGTCAGGTTATGAAATTAAACCTTTTGCTAATTACAAGCCTAAATTACCTCCTCTGATAATGTGTTAGTGACGCTCGATTGAATTACCTCCTTCGATAATGTGTTGATGACGCTCGATTGAATTACCTCCTCCGATAATGTGTTAATGACGCTCGATTGAATTACCTCCTCCGATAATGTGGTAATGACGCTCGATTGAACTACCTCCTCCGAAAATGTGTTAATGACACTCGATTGAATTACCTCCTCCGACAATCGGTTAATGACGCCCGATTGAATTACCTCCTCCGATAATCTGTTAATGACGCTCGATTGAATTACCTCCTCCGATAATCTCTTAATACGGTCGATTGAATTACCTCCTCCGATAATGTGTTAATGACGCTCGATTCTGTCATGTTATTGTGAATTAGTGAAAGCATGTTGCTAGAAGTCACCATGTACTTGCATTATGGAGGCAAATAAATGTGACATGCATTGATCAGAGCAATGTTTGAATAAATATTGCCGAGCGGAGTTACAAAGTTAAGTGATGAGGTGAGTTAGGACGCTTAATATTATGGTGAGTTAGGACGCTTAATATTATGGTGAGTTAGGACGCTTAATATTATGGTGAGTTAGGACGCTTAATATTATGGTGAGTTTGGACTCCTAATATTATGGTGAGTTAGGACGCTTAATATTATGGTGAGTTAGGACTCCTAATATTATGGTGAGTTAGGACTCCTAATATTATGGTGAGTTAGGACGCTTAATATTATGGTGAGTTAGGACTCCTAATATTATGGTGAGTTAGGACGCTTAATATTATGGTGAGTTAGGACGCTTAATATTATGGTGAGTTTGGACTCCTAATACTATGGTGAGTTAGGACGCTTAATATTAAGGTGAGTTAGGACGCTTCAACCAAGTGCCTCCACACCCTCTGCTGGAGGGTCCTGGTGTCGTTCGATCACTATCCCGGGGCATTGTACCCACAAAAGATGTACATTTCTCGACCACGGGATGCAATCCAATTCCAATTCACTCAGACGCTACAGCACCGGCAAGCGAAACGTGAGGCAGCAGAATTATCTGGCACAAAATGTGGAAAATAACAAAACTGAATGATTTAATTGTATTATTACTACAATTTTTTCCTGCAAAACGTGTTTTGGAACACATTGACTTTTTTTTCTTTAAACCTTAATCAGCTGACAATTAGTATCTTTCTCATCCCTTAGTAAGAGCATATTCACATGATATAGTCCAAATATCGAAGGGTGCGCTGAGGCGTGTAGGCTACTGTTGTAATAGGCTTGTCATATCTGAATGGTCGTCTCCCTGGGAACGACACCGATAGAAACAAGCAGCATTTCGCCCTAACCGGGAATGATAAGCATTGCAAATTAAATCAGAAGTTAAAAATGGACTTCGATAATTGGAAATCATCAATATGAAAATAAATAACCTTCAGGAAGAGGAACTTTCCTTATGGAAAGAAGTGGGGGGCTGGATGTGATCACCCAGACGGGGTGTCCTTCGACCCACTAAAACCTCTCCCCGTCCTTCAGTGCTGCTGATAGGATGCTGAATGCGTTGCCTATCTGTAGGGCCAAGCCCAACCGCTACTGGAACCATAGCAATTCTCGTGACTCACCAGTTACCCCCCACCAATCTACGTCCGATCTCCTTCACAATTCAAAGGGTATTGACTTAAATTGGAACGTCGCGCCAAAGCGCCATACTTCCTAAACTTACGTGTCTGTGCCTCTGTAGCTGCAGAACCAGCTAAAATTGCAGAACCTATCAAATGCGTTTCCGAGTAAATGTCCACGAAAGTACAGTCCCAGCATAAATTCTTACCATTTTTGAAGGGGAAAACTGTGATGCCATTGGGTCTCCTGCCATCACCTCTATCCAAACCCAATGGTTCCAGCACCGATGATAGTCCCGCTCTCTGCAAAGATCTTCTGACGATCTCATTCAGCACCGAGTGTCTGGGAAAGCAGTCGGCACTGTACCTACATGCTAGTCCATGCTGTCCCATCTCGTCCATTCTCTGACCGCAGAGACCCGGATGCTGTTGTCAGATTTTCGATCCCACCCTCAGAGCAACGGCAATGCGCAGTGTCTCTGGATCTAGCTGAGTCCCCAATGATGACACAGGGACTGGAGGCGTGCTCTCGCCATCTGATCGGCAACAGCGAGCAAACCATGCCGTGTGCCCTCCCAAAGGCAAGTCCCATACCTTCTGCTTACTTCTGTCCTGTCCCTCCAAGTTAAGTTAATCACCACCTCCCTCCCATCGCGATGGCACCCTGCAGCTCCTCTGTGTCAGCCACGATGTTCATATCGGAAAGGACAGCTTCGACAAGTCACTCACAGAATGCATCGACGAGATGAAGGCCGGAAGGGCATGTGACTTGGGATATGCGGACATAGAGGAAGAGATGTCCTGTCTCCCCGCCGTTATGTCACGGAGAGTAAGCAAGGGTCGAGCACACAACCTGCTGCAGTAGAGCCTATCCGACACGCCATCCACTCGATCAAAGTGACCCTATCACCTGCACCTCTCCAATATTTAAAAAATTCGTTCCCCCAACCGTACTGCTCATGTACACCCACCGCCCGGTTATAGGAACAGTGCTAGGAACAAATACCGAGTCGATCTGATTCATTTTAGTTCGATAAAACTCAGTGAGAGTACCTACATTCTGTATGCTGGCAAGCCCAACAGTGACATCTACAAAGTACACAGTATTATTCCTATGGGCCACCAAGATTTTCTCTACCGCAACAAGCTTGCCCATGTCAATCCAAATAAAGGGCTCTAGTTCACTTGAAGACATGAAACTGAAGACGTTGAACAATTGATGGCAATAGTATCCATCGATGGCGTTGGGAGCTGTGTGGTCTGTCGATTTGGATGAGGATGCAGTGACTGCCATGTTGGGCTTGATGATGTCACCAGAGTGTGCCCACGACGAGTAGCACACGTCATAGGTGTCAGGAGTAGGCGTGCCAGCCCCGTGGTAGCGGAGAGAGACGTGGGCGGAGTAGAATGAACATATCCCGGTTGCTGGAAAATAAACACAAAACCCGAATAATCTTCTATCCAACGTTAATTTGTGTTGTGTGAACTATAGTTAGTGTGGGTGTTGCAATTGCTGTCAGTGTTGTATGCGTTGTAGGGGCGATATACCTAGTAGGGGTAGTAGGCGTTGTTGGCTTTAGATGTTTTAGGTGTTGAAGGTGTTGTAGAAATTGTGTGAGCTGTATTTGGTGTGGGTGCTGCGGTTTATTTGAGTGTTGTACATCTTGTTAGTGTTGTAGGAGATGTAGGTGAAGATGTAGTATGGTGATGTAGGTGTTTTATGTGTTCTAAATGATGTAAGTGTTGTGTGAGCTGCGATTGGTGTGAGTGTTGTAGATGTTTGAGTGCTGTACGTATTGTAAATGTTGTATAATCTGTAAATATTTTATGTGCTGTAAGTGTTGCATGTGTTGTAAGCGTTGTATTTGTTGAAGGTGATGTAATTTTTGTCATTTTGGTTTGAGTCGTGTGCATGTGATGATGTTGGTGTTGATGCTGTTGGCATTATATGTAGGGGTTTAAATGTATTGTTGTTGACGATGAGGGGGAGGGTTCTTTAGCTTGGTGTGTGTTGGAGGTGTACTACACCAAAAATCATCCCTCTTCGGATTCGCGCCTGTGACACTCATTTTGTTTGTACGCAGATTTACTCCAAATCGATCACGTTGAATTCACGCAGTTCGGTCTTCACTTTATTCATTGGCCGGTACTACAAACAACCGCTATTCGTTCTCAACCCTTCCTGTTCTGTTATCTTACAAGGCAATAATACTTCGCTTTTTTCATAACAGCGAATCAATCTTCCCTGTGTGGCCAACAACTGACTTGACTCGGACCCATTGACCCAAGTGCCATGTCCCCAGACCAGTGTAATGTCTTCGTGCGTAACGAAGGAGACTTCCGGCACGATGTCGGTCGTCAATAACAAGTTCTTCGTAGGTTAGGCATGAGCAGACTAGAATGTAATTTGTAACAGAAGAACCAACCTTTAACAAACAAGCTAATCTAAAGTGAACGGAAGTTATTCGGACGCATACCACAATTGAGACCACGCTCGGAACTGTCAACAACAACTCGTCATAAGCCATGCCTACGGTGGAAGCGATACATTATCTAGCGTACACATGCGTGTTTATGTTGTGCATACATGATGTATACGGAACTACGGGAGGAGGCCTAGGAGCAGTTAGTGTTGGCTCAACCTCGATCCCGATCGGTTGCTAGAGCGTGCTCGTTTCCTTTGTATCCAACTTAAATCCCCATTCTTCCTAACTTGTATAAACTGTGTTAATATACATTATTCTTTTGTCAATCCTAGTTGTTTGGAAGTCCTTTGACTACAATATCGAGTTGGACACTGAGAAAATAAAGTCTATTTCTGGAAAACAGCGAAGTGCTTAGTAACATAACGGATCTGGAATAAATGAGAACAACTAGATGTTCGTTTTATGAACTGTCGTAGTGTGGAATTGGAACTGCCCGATACAGTATTTCGTGTGTCTTCACCTTTGTTTTCAGACACTTTCTCATAGGAACTATTCAAAAATACCGGATTAGTTTTTATAGTGAAATAACAATAGATGTGCTTCAAGATCGTCGAGTATGGAAATCTTTTTCCTCTCGGGTCGCGAGCTGTGCTTTTCCAAATTCTCAGAGGATGCAGGAATGAGCTTGTTCCTCTATTCTCGGCACATTCTGTTCAAAAACAGTTATGTAAGTGGTATAATAATAACAGCATTAGAACCAAAATCTCATACATATAAGACAATATTCTGTCACACATCCAAGTCCTAATGTCTGAGCCGTAGTGACCAACTCCTCCTGTCTGTGCCCTTTCTAATTATTCTAACCTCGCCTACAAGTTTTTTTCCAATTATTTTATCTCTGAATGTTTGCGGAGCTGAAACCTGTCCTAAGGCTTTGATGGGCTCGAACTGCCCTGAAGGTTCATGAAGCTTTTGCACTTCCCTGATAGTTCATGAGGGTATGAATAGCCGTGAAGGTTCAAGTAGCTTGAAGACTTTCTAGAAGGTTCATGAGGATCATGGATTTCCCTGAACGTTCACGAGGGTATGAATAGTTATGAAGAGTGAAGTAACAAGGAGCTGTGATGACTTTGTGCATTTATAATGTTCAACCTTTGCTCAATTAGCAAATATTTTTTCTGAGTGCCAACTCTCAAAGATGTTCACGCGATGTGGATAAATGTTATACTTGGGTCTGGAAGATGACGAACAATAGAGCAGGCCGGTTGTTTTTTACCCCGGGAAGGGGTGTTAGAATCCTGCCACCGTAACCCCTGAGTGTCGTAGAAGGAGACTAAAAGAAGAACTCTGTTGCCGGAGCTCAGAATCGTGCCTACCGCAACCCCTGCTTGTCGTATAAGGCGACTAATAATGGGCGGGGCGAGGGTGCTAGGAATCACCTCCGCTGTAAAATTCTCCCAAAAAGATGTCAAGACCAGCGGGGGGAGGAGAGGCTCACCCCTTTCCGAACCCTATTGTAAGGGTCGCTGAATGTGCGTGGTTGTAGTACGGATGAAGCAAAAAGGCAAAAGATCGGTGAGATGTTTGTTAGGAGGAAGTTAGATTTGGTGCTGCTGAATGAGACTAAGTTGAAGGATAAAGGCGAGAGCGAGTTTGGAGTGGTAAGTGGAAGAAGTATGGCGTAGATGAAGGTTGGTCTCGAGAAGGTGTGGTGTTGTTATTGAGTGATCGACTGGCTAGTAGCGTTACTGAGTGGAAAGAGGTGTCCTCAATATTTATGTGGGTGCAAGCAAAAATAGGCGTAGAAAAATGGGCATTTGTGAGTGCGTAAGGACCGGGTAACGAGAGGAGTGAGGAGGAGAAGGAGCAATTTAGGACTGACCTAAACGAATGTATTGAGAGTTTTGGAAGTCAATTCAATGCGGTTGTACTGGGCGACTTTAATGTGAGAGTTGGAAATGCAGTGGTGGATAATGTGATAAGGAGGTATGGCGTTCCTGGTAGGAATGACAGTGGAGAAAATTTTATAGGTCTGTTCCTGGAGCAGGAGCAGGTCGTCGGAAACAACTTGTTCATCAAGCGAGATATCCCCAGGTACACGTGGGTAAGGATGGCCCATGGTGCAATGGTGGATAGAGTCCTAATGGATTTTGTGCTGATTTCGAGGAGAGTGGTGGATGCTGTTGGATGTACGAGCGTTGAGAGGGGAGGGTGAAGGAGAGTCGGACCATCTGCTGGTGGAAGGAAGATTAAGAGTGGAGCATAGGTGGAAGAGGAACAAAAGAGTGGGGGAAGGAAGAGAGGTAGTGAAAGTGAGTGAGCTAAATGTGAAAAGCAGAGAGGAGTTCCAACGGGCGTTGCGTGAGGAATATGACAACGTGAGAGGGCAGAATCTCCAAGATGTTGAGGAAGAATGGGAGACGTTCAGAGATGCCTTGTTGAGATGTTCGAGAAATGTGTGTGGCGTGAGGCCGTGTGGGCGGGAGCAGACAGAGGGGCTGCGAGTGGTGGAACGAGGAAATCAAACTGGCGGTGGCGCAGAAAAAAAGAGCGTTTGAGGAGTGTTTATAAGTGTTTACAAGTGTAGGAAGATAACAACAGGACTATTGGCCCAAAACTAGGTTGCCTTTTGATAGTAAGAGGATTTGTTCCGAAGAAGAACGTCTAAGAGAGCTTCGTGTGCAATTTCTGTTGTTAAAACATCAAGAAAGGGGATGGTTTAGCTATTTATCGGCAATTTCAGTAGAACTTATTGAGCTGCGACTTGAACGTTTCAATTGTATTGCTGTTTGCGGCCACCGCTGGAAGCTTGTTCCATTCTTCGACAACTCTATAAGTGATGAAATTGCGCGTGATGTCGAGTGAGAAACGTTTCCCAACGATTTTGTATCCATTGTTCATATTCACTCGGCTTGTATCAAGAGTGAAAAGGCTCGCTCGGTCGACGTTTTCCTTACCCTTCATAATCTTCCACACTTCGATCATGTCGCCTCTGACTCTACGTTTCTCTAGGGAATAAAGATTGAGTTCACGTAGCCTGTCTTCGTACGATTTATTCCGCAGCGACAGGACGAGTTTAGTAGCTATCCGCTGAACCTTTTGTAATTTAGTAACGTCTTTTCTAAGATGTAGAGACCAGAATTGAACGGAATACTCGAGGTGCGGTCTAACAAATGCATTGTATAGCTTGAGCATACAGTCCGGGGTTTTGTACGAGACAGTGCGAGATATCATACTTTGCATTTTGTTGCTTTTCTTAGCAGCATCGTTACATTGCTTGCTTCTTTTTAAGTCGTTACCAATGATGACAGCTAAATCTCTCGCTTCGGTAACAGGAATGAGTTTGTTTCCGGGCATGGAGTATTCGTGGTGGAAGTTATGAGGACCTATGTACATAACTTTACATTTGTCTACATTAAATTTTGTTAGCCAGTTCTCTGACCAATCAACAATTTTATTCAAGTCTAGTAGGATCAGCTGACACTTTAATTAAGTTTGCACTTTTCCCCCTATCTTAGTATCGTCTGCAAATTGATAATGTTTGAGAGTCGCTGCGATCGGGATCGCTAATGAATATTATAAAGAGAACTGGCACTAACACGGATCCTTGAGGCACGCCGCTTATAACATCACCCCAGGGGGAGGAAGCTCCGTTAAGTACAACTCGCTGCCGTCTGTCCGCGAGCCAGAATTTTATCCAGTCGTTAAGCTCGCCTCGAATACCGATGCTGTGCGATTTACTAACTAGGCGCATGTGGGGGACTTTATCAAAGGCCTTTTAAAAGTCAAGGTAAATGATATCGATTGGAGATTTTGTGTCGTGGATTTTAATTATATTCGTGAAAAAATTTGCAGGCTCGTAAGACAGGAACGGTTGTGTCTAAAGCCATACTGAGAGTCGTCAATCAATTTGTTTGATTCTAAGAATTCAGTAATTTTATCCCTTATCAAACTTTCCATCAATTTCCCAATGAATGAAATGAAATTAATTAGACGGTCGTTTCCGGAACACTTTTTGCCCTTGTTTTTTAAATTGGGGTAACATTGGCCTCTTTCCTTTTAGAGGGGCAGGTGCCATTTGTGAGAGATTGGGTCAAATGATCGATAATTGTTCGGCGATTTCGTTTCTAGTCTCTTTTAGAATTCTAGGATGGACTTGGTCTGAACCTGGAGATTGAGTGGTTGCAAGCGAGGTCGGTGGTGGCCTATGACAACTATAAGGAGAAGAGGAAGGAGGTGAAGCGAGTGGTGTGGAGAGCCAAAAGGGACGCTGATGATAGGTGGGGCAGACGGTTGTGCCAGAATTTTGAGGAGAACAAAAATATGTTCTGGAAAGAGGTTAAGAGGGTGAGAAAGGGAGAGAACGGAAAGGAGAAGGCGGTGAACGACGAAAACGGCCAGTTGTTGACGGAAAGTGGTTGTTACGGAAAAGGTGGGCCGAGTATTTTGATGAATTGTTGAATGTCGAGGATGACAGAGAGGCTGACATTGTTGCTGAGTGTGGTGGTGCGCGGATGCTGGTTTTTGGAGAGAGACTTATTGCGAACATTACTAGAGAAGAGATGCGGAGGCGGTAAAGGTGATGAAAGCTGGGAAAACCCCGGTTTGCATGGGTTTGCGACCGAGTGCCTGAAAAGGGGTGGAGCAACGATGGTCGTATGGCTGGTGAGGCTGCTCAATCTGTGCTTCGTAGTGGGCGTGGTGCCGATTGAGTGGCGCAGTGCATGCATTGTTCCGATGTACAAGGGTAAAGGAGACAAGCATGAGTGCTGCAACTCAAGAGGAATCAGTTTATTATGTGTGGTCGGTAAGTTGTACGGGCGAGTGCTGAACAAAAGGATTGCAGACTGTACGGATGGGGCAATTGGAGAAAAACTTTGTGAATTTAGGAGTGTTAGAGAGTGGGCCGATCAGACTTTTGCAATAAGACAAGTCTATGATAGGTACCTTGCGAAAAGAAATTATGTGTTCTGTGCCTTTATGGATTTGGATACGGCTTCCGACAGGGCTGACAGCTGTGTATGCTAGTATCGGAGTTTGGTAGAGTGTGTGAGAGGAGGAAGCTTCGAGTGAGCGTGGGTAAAAATAAAATACTGAGATGCTCGAGGAATGTCGATGCGAGCGGAATTAGTGTCCTCCTTAATGGAGAGTTATTGGAAGAAGTTCAATGTTATAGGTATCCATGCTCCCATGTAGAGAAGACTAAACTAGTGGAAACTGAAGTGGAGTCACAAGTAAAGGAAGGGTGTAAAGTGTTGGGTGCACTGAAGAGTGCAATGAGCTGCAGGACTTGGGGATGGAAGCAAAGAGAGGGTTGTATGTGGGTGTAGGTGTCCCAACTGTTCTCTACGGGGCTGAGACTTGGGGGGTTGAGAGCAGAAGAGAGAAGAATGTTGAATGTCTTCGAGATGAAATGTTTGAGGAGCACAGCTAGTTTGACGCTGAGAGACAGGATCAAAAACGACGTGATGCGAGCTGGAACGGGGATAGTAAAGAAGTTAGAGGACAGAGTTGATTTGCGTATTTTGAGATGGTTAGGGCACATGACGATGATGGATCAAGGGAGATAGGTGAAAAGAGTGTTGAAGGCAGAGGCGAGTGGACGTAGGCCTAGAGGGAGACCGAAGTTTGGGTGGATAGACGGTGTGAAGCAGGCGTTAGGAAGGAGAGACCTAAGTGTTGAGGTAGCGAGAGAGCATGCAATGAATATGCGTATGTGGAGAATGATTGTGAATGGATGATTTTTGACGCTGCCCTGATGAGCTTTCCCGCCCTTAGCATCTTATTGAAAGACGGATGAACGTGGACGGGAGGGGCCCGGTCATCATGACGCGGCAGGGGTAAAACAGTCATACTGTCGAGCCCTGCTGCCATTACTGACCTCGGACCGCACTCATGACCCGGAGGGTGTGTTGCGGGGTCTCCCGGACTGACCTTTTAACGCAAAAGGACTAAGTGGTGTAAGTGCGAGTGTATGAGAGGCGTGTGAGATGCGCCTTCTTCCTAGTGTCTGTATCTGTATTTGTATCTGTATTTGTATTTGTATTTGTACCTGTTATCTTAAAAGGCGATTTCGCTCTCAGAGTGAACATCTTCTCGCATGACATCCAAAATGTCTCCACGCCAAATCCGGTTTGGAATTTATTCTTTAGCGTCCATTGAAGTAGAAAAGAGTATTATTAATAATGGTTTTAAACCAGATAGAAAATGAGCTCTGAAGGCGAATTCTTTTGTTACTGCAATTAAAATGAGTAAGAAAGCCATTTTGATCATTAATCGTCTCCCTCACCAGCAAACTGTGACGTTTGCGATTCTACAAGTAGAAAATGGCGCTGATATTGACATGTCCCATAATAAAGTTCATCCTGAACCACCTCCAAGGAACAATGCTATTGCCGTAATAGCCGGTGATTATTTAGGTGATTACGTGTTCCTTGTCTCAAACATGTTAATGTGTATGCTTAAGTCCCAGTAACCCTACATGGGATCGGAATACAATAGAGACAACAATCATATGTATACGAAAGATACAATCATAGGAATACAATAGATGCACGCGAAGAAACACAATAGATGTAATCATCGAAATACATTAGATACAATCATAGGAATACAGTGGATACAACCATAGAAGTATAATAAAAAAACACCATAAGAATACAATAGATACAATCATTGGAATACAATAGGTACGACCTCAAAGATACAATAGATACAGTCATAGAAAGACACTTGATCCAATCGTAGGAATACAAAAGATACAATCGTAGGAATACAATAGATGCAATCATATAAATACAATAAATGCAATCATAGAAATACAATAAATGTAATCATAGGAATACAATAGATACAATCATTGTAATGCAGTAAATGCAATAATAGGAATACAATAGAAATAATCATGCATTACAATAAATGCAATAATAGGAATACAATAGAAACACTCATAGTAATACAATAGATACAATCATAGGAATACAATAAATGCAATCACGGGAATACAGTAGATACAATCTTAGGAATATAATAGATACAATCATAGGACTACAATAAATACAAGCATAGGAATACAATGGATACAATCATAGGAGTACAGTTTTGCATTCGATCAGAACAAGTAGAAGTTTACACAATAGTGATGATCATATGGAGCGTAACACTTGCTCCCAACAAAGATCATAACAAACGGACAAGTGTGTTGAATCTTTGTAGATTTGAATTGATATATTATCAGTGCATGACACATCTACTAGATCACACATTCGCCATTAAACTGAGTCAATTTAACATTGCTTTATCGGAAGGTAACGGCTTTTGTAATAATACAATTTTTAGTGGGTGTTTTTCTTTCGCTTGTGGAATTGAAACGAGTAAGAAAATTTAATGGAAATGTACAAATTCATTAAAACGGTATAATTGCTCCATTCTGAAATATCATTCAAAATTATCATAACTAAACGTTTTTCCGTTCTGTTCTGACAGCCTTCAAGAAGGCTGCCTCCTCCATCTTCCCAATTATAACTCCTTCTCCAGAGCTAGTGCTGATGGGCCCATTGTAAACAACGGTTTCACCGGTCAGCTATCAGGAAGCTATACATCTAATTTTCTGCGAGGCAAAAACATTTCATACACGTAACGCCCGTAGCACGTATTTTTCATTTTGGGGGCAGGGATGGATTGTCGAATATTCATGAAATGTACTTCTATCAAACCTGACTCCTTATAGGCCTCTCCTATGCACTCAATAATATTTCCGGAGTTGAAGGGGGAGTGTCCAATGGGCTCCCACCCTCCATTTGAGATATGCCCTTTTCAATGAAGATCAACACTAATTCAATTACTTGACGATAGTCAATAAAAGTTCTCACCAACTGTCACCCTGACCTACCAGTTCTAACCAGCTGTTAGTTTGAGCTGCCAGTTCTCACCAGCTGTCATTTTGAGCTGCCAGTTCTCATCAATTGCCACTCTGAACTACCAGTTCTCACCAACTGTCACCCTGATCTACCAGTTCTCACCAACTGTCACCCTGATCTACCAGTTCTCACCAACTGTCACCCTGATCTACCAGTTCTCACCAACTGTCACCCTGATCTACCAGTTCTCACCAACTGTCACCCTGACCTACCAGTTCTAACCAGCTGTCATTTTGAGCTGCCAGTTATCACCAGCTGTCATTCTAAGCAGCCAGTTCTCATCAATTGCCACTCTGAACTACCAGTACCCACCGACACTGTCTATCTAAACTACCAGTTCTCACCGACTGTCTCTCGGAGCAGGCGGTTAAATAATCAAACACGTATGTATGAATGCATGTGTGTATAGACATACAGCCGTTTCCCCCAAATTAAGAGGGCGGCTAAGTTAGGCTGACACCGAGGGGGGCGGCGTCCAATCTTCCCCGCTACAAGACTGCCGCGTCCAAGCCGGGGCTCGAACTACCTACATGCAGCACCAGAGGCTGTCGGATACGCTAACCCCTCGGCCTCGGCAGCCCCTAACATAATTTGCCACATCCTTTGAAGTTGTTGAAATGAATACTTTAACATTGTAGTAATGATGACCATTGGTAACGTCTTTAGTTCCAATATCAATATTTGTAATAAAATAGTTATCAAAATTATAGAGTATAATATCATTTTCATGTATTTATTGTTGTATTTCCGACCTTTGTCAGTCAAATATATACATTTGTTACTCGTCATCAACCTGTATCAAAAACTGTTATGAATGTTATTAACCGACAGTGGCCGTTAAAACATTTTTACTATACAAAAAGCGAATATTAGATTGGTTGAAAGCACTTGAGAAGATGTCTATGCTGTCTGTATCGTTGTCTGTGTTTGGGAGTACGGGCCTTTGTGAACAACATTCAATGCTCTTCCCCTCTTGACACCCTCTTCTTATCACAACTCTTCACTGTATTCAACACTCTTCACTACAATGAATACTCTTTGCTCTACTCACAGTGATCGATGCAGAAGAGCCGGCAGTACGCCATGCTCAGGCAATAAGCACCGCAGTTCATTTTCAGCCTGGATGTGTAGAATCTCGAAGGTGATTGCGTTAAGAGACATGCTCCAGCCATCAGCTCCGTTGCGAGAACCTGTGAGGAAACATCAACGAAGAATGAGCGTCTTCTCTTGTGGTCGAAATGCAGTCATGTCAGTGACTCGAACCCAGGAGGGCGTAGTAAACATGTTTTTTTGCTCTACCAACTACGAACCTGGAAGAGTTCTCCAAACACGCAGAATTGTAAAATTACCAGGTATCCGATGGACCCACTGACGGACGCTGTTGTTGTTCATGGTGT
>SDVV010019349.1:0-13550 GCA_016164225.1 Gammarus roeselii | reverse complement strand
CCAGGCATTCCTGATTCTTACCTCAAATAAGAAGTTGGCTGTCGATCATTTATTATAATATTTTAATATACAATCTGTCACATGAAATCAGATCCAGCGGCAAATTTCGAATTGTATTTTCGTTTACGTTAATTCAAATAGTGTTCACAACAATAAGTTTTATGAGTACTATTTTGAAAAATGAAACCCATTGCCAGATGATCGATGTAAAGGTTTTAATGATAATTTAATAACTATACTAATTGTCATCCATATATGTAGGTATGTGTGTGCACATATGAATGTGTATTATACAGATTGTCATTCATTCAAGTAGTTGGGTGTGTGCACATATGAATGTGTATCATACTGATTGTTCATCCATATATGTAGGTAGGTAAGAGCACATAGGAATGTGTATTATACTAATTGTCATCCATGTAAGTAGGTAGGTGTGTGCACATATGAATGCGTATTAAACTGATTATCTTCCATATATGTAGGCAGGTGTGTGCACGTATGAATGTGTATTACACTTTTTGTCATCCATGTATGTAGGTAGTCGTGTGAACATTTGAATGTGTATTGGTGTGTGTACATGCATGATGGTATATTGTGAATTCCATTCAGTTCGATGTAGGCGAGCCAGCAGCACTCTAGAGATGAGTTGCGATGTATTCTTTTTCGATTTATCAAACTCATGCACATGTTTTTTTTTTTAAGATTTTCAATAACATATATTGTGAATCATGTTTTGAAACATGATGTAGCCACAAACCGGCCGCAGACAGATGCGCTGTCACCAATTTACTTTATCTCTCGTTTCGCATATAAAAACTAAGTTTGATGTATTATACCTAAGTATTGAAAACCCATTGCCAGACGATAGAATTTGATGATTTAATAATAATAATTAAGTAAACCACTACAACGATGAGCAGCTTGTCGCATAACCTCTCTAACAAACCCATGGAACTTGAGATCGACGTCCACAAGAATTCACAAAATCACGCTGAACTTGGACAAACTCCAAATGACAACCAAAAAGTGTAAACCACCTCTACATCATGACCCATCCACCCAGTAAATCGTCTTCTAAAAACGTTAAACTAAACGCTTGCTAGAGGTCAATGACAAATTTCCACATAGATGCAGTATGGATTTACACCTCTCAAACATACATTCCTATGATTATCGTGGAAAAAAATCATACAACAACAACAACAACCATAAAAATACCCAAACAAGATGCTCTACTCTGCTCAAATTCACATTAAAAATGTAATACATTATTGTATTCATTATAGTAAATCGGTCTACTTACACAAATAGGCATAAACACAACGGGCTTTTGCTTATGAGACTTCTCTAACTCCTCCTAAATATTTAAGAATGGTCCTACAATAAACATACAATAACCTAACAGCAAGTCCGAGTTTGTAACAACTGGGATCTTCTATATCTATAATAACCACGTCAAACATTGTACCAGGATGAAAGAAGATATATAAAACACTAAAAATATACAACATGTAACTAAAGTTTACCTGAAATAATGTTCAATATTGCAGATACAAACGTAATATGTCCTAATATCCCGATATTGTATAAATAACTAAAAGATTGTATTGAAGATGGAAACTGTAACAGAGAACATACAAAACTGAAAGACCCATTCTAAAACTCTCGAGTTATAACAAAGCAAGAAGGTCAATTCTCTACCATACCCAAAACGTACATTAAAAACCGCGACGAACGAGAAAGAAAAACGTGTAATCAACCGATCAACTGACGTGAATAAGATAGCAGGACATGCGAGCAACATACGCTGAAACCTAAAGTAAATTGTTTGGAATACTTTTACATGAACACGCTATAGTATATACAAAATCTGATGGAAATTACTCTCCAACGCAGTCCAAAACAGGGTTAGATTAACATTTCTTTAACTTAAGTAACTACGGCCTAATCTCAACAGAATGTCATATGTACATATAAAATACCAAAATGATGCAATAACCGACCAATTATGCAAGAAAAAAAGTGTGCTATATGGAAGATGCAAACCTAAAATATCCTAAAAATTCCTGTAACTGTATGAGATAACTGTTTTAAATTCCAAAAACAATACAAAATTCAACATATATCAAACGATCATTGCTATGTATACATAACATAATATAATAACTTACAATAAATCCATATCGTTTAGGTACTCTTGCTATTGGAAGACCGCGTCAATGGAAACCGATACATCTGGCTCAAACCTGGATAATACATTATGGGGTTGATAGATTCTCGAACGAAGCTGATGCATCAACCCAAAATACAAACATCAACTCGCCATCTACCAGACTAATCAACCATACTATCCTATAGATATTATATACATGTGAAATAAATAGATGGAAAACACAAAACATGTCCTAAATTAAATATCAAGCTGGTACCAAGCATCCTACCGCTAAAAATAATGAGTCAATTATACCCGCAATTAGATAAAAATATGAACATAATATACACTGAAAATATATAGAAATATACTCCAGACATGAAACATATAATGATAAATACACTCAAACATAGCAAACATGCCGCGGGAATAATTTATAAGACAAAGAACAGGTACGAGCAATCTCACCTAATTTTCCAGGAGCGCATCCAACTTTTTGCCTAAGGGGTCCTATACCGCACCACTCAAGAAACTTGATATAACACTATCCCTACCAGAACCGAATAAATATTTAGAGCGAGCAACACTAAGTGACCAATTTTACCCCAGTACAACCATCTAAAGAAAAAAAACATTTATAAATACAATAAACATCCAAATACAATAAAAATTAAAATGTTAAAATATAAAAACTGCCAATCTAGTTTTCTCGTCGACCGCCTTCGCTTCAACCGCCTTCGCGTCGACCACCTTCCGCCGTTAAAATGTTATGTGCAAATTTCCGTAGACCGGACAAAATCCGTCATTCACAGTCCTTATATCTACTCTCGTTAAACCAATGCTAACTGGTGTCGTTGCTGGACACCGTTTGCAACGAGAAGGTACCTTTGCCGGGCACCTTCTTTACCGTGTTAGTGCCAAAGCCGAGAACTAACTAAACCGTACGGGTGTCAATGCCGGACACCGTTTTTCACGAGTATTTAAGTGAGAGTGCTATAGCTGGAAGCTATTAAGCGGTGATTTTGGTAAAATTTATCGAGCCGTGACTCAATCGTTTCGATTGTATCGCAGGAAGTCTGTCCAATTCCTCGACAACTCGATACGTGAAGAAATTGCGCGTGATAGCGATTGTGAAACATTTGGCAACAATTTTGTATCCATTACTCATGGTCACTCCGAGCGAAAAGGCTTGCTCGCTCCACGTTTTCCTAACCCTTCATTATATTCCACACTTCGATCATGTCACCTCTAACTCTACGCTTTTCTAGTGAATAATGGAGGAGTTCACATAATCTGTCTGCGTACGATTTATTGCGCAGCGAAGGGATAAGTTTGATAGCTCCACATTGAACCCTCACTAATTTAATAACGTCTCTTCTATGATATGGAGACCAGAGTTGAACGGAAACTCAAGATGCGGTTTAACAATTGCATTGTATAACTTACTGTGTCTGTTTTTGTACGATATAGTGCAAGATATCATATCTAGCATTTTGTTGCCTTTTTAGGCAGCATCATTACATTGCTTGCTGCTTTTTAAGTCGTTGCTTATGATGACACCTAAGTCTCTCTCTTCGGTGACAGGAATCAGTTTCTTACCGGACATTGAGATTTCGTGCTTGCGGCTATGAGGACCTATGTGCATAACTTTGCATATGTCGACATTGAATTTTATTTGTCACTTTTCTTACCAATCAACAATTTTGTTCAAGTCTAATTAAATCTGCTCACATTCAAGTTTGGTGTACATTTTTCCTCCTTGCTTAGTTTCGTCTGCAAACTTGCTAATGTTTGAGAGCACGTTGCTATCGAGATCGCTTAGTAAGATTATAAAGATAACTGGACATAACACGGATCCTTGAGGCACGCCGCCTTTAAATTTACCCCAATTGGAGGAAGCTCCGTTAGGTACGACTCACTGTCATCTGTCCGTGAGCCAGCATTCTATCCAGTTATTTAGCTCACCTCGAATACCGATGCTGCGCAATTTACTAAGTAGCGTTTTTGAGGGGCTTTATCGAAAGCCTTTTGAAAGTCAAGGTAAATAATGTCGATCGGAGATTTCGCGTCGTAAAATTCAATTATAATATTGAAAAAAGCAGCAGGTTCATAGGACATGGACGATTGCGTCTAAAACCATACTGAGAGTCACCTATCAATTGATTTAATTCAAATAATTCGGTAATTTTATCCGTGATCAAACTTTTCATAAATTTCATAATTATTGAGGTAAGACTAATTGGACAGTAATTACCTGGACACTTTTTGTATTTTTTTTTAAATTGGAGTAACATTGGCCTCTTTCCATTGAGAGGGGCAGGTGACATTTGTGAGAGATTGAGTGAAAATGTTTGATAAAAGTTTGACGATTTTGTTTGCAGTCTCTTTCAGAATTCTGTGATGAACTTAGTCTGGACCAGGAGATTTTGTGACTTTAAATTTATTTATAATTTAATTACTTCGGCGGAGGAAAAAATTCACTTTGCTGAGGGCTTCAATTCGTCTTTGCGCGGTGATATCTTCAGAATTAGGACTATCCTGATACAGAATATAAGTAATGATATAATAGGACACTAATTTTAGTGTCGTCTGTTTAAAGCTCACCAACATTGTTCTCAAGAGAACCAATTACAGATCTGGATTTTTTTACTCGAAATTTAACTAAAAAATTGTTTCGGATTAGTTTTAGCATTTATTCTTATGTTGCAGGACCCTCTTTTAATCTGTTCTGCTGATGTTGTATTCAGATTTTGCCACGTCGTCATGTGGGTGTTTCTGTTTTATCAAGTGCTTTGCTTTTTTTTTGCGACTGAATGCGCTGCAATTATCTTTTCCAGTACTTAGGCTGATTGACTGCTGTTCGCCGGATTTTTGCGCGGGATATGGTCATATTCAATATTTTTTAAGTGCAGACACATCTTATTCGAGGGTTATATTTGCTGACGCCATTGACTCTCTTAAGCAATCACGGTTAGTTTATCTAAATTTAGGGACATTTTGCTGTTTATTGACGTTTCCAACTTGAGCTCTATCATAAAAAACGAATACAGTTATGATCGCTAGTTCCGAGTGCTTCGCCCACTTCGACGTTCGTGACATGAGAGTCGGTTGCACTAAATAGCAGATCAAGAATATTGCTACCTCTAGTAGGTGTTTTTACCATTTGGGTCATGAACTTCCCGTCAGCAAAATCAATCAGCCGTTGGCCAGCGGCAGTACATTCGTCTGTTTCCTAATCAATGTCAGGAATATTGAAGTCTCCAAGCACTATACTGTTTTGTGTAGTGACGACATCGACGAGGGTGTTTAAAGATCGATGTCATCTGCGACAATGCTCTTCGGGGGACGATAAACTAGTGTGATTTGACACTTTGTATGTTTACTGACTACTTGAATTAATACTAGGTCGTATCTGCTGCTGTAAAAAGAAACCTCTTATATTTGTAGAGTATTTTTTTATGATGAACAATAATTCTTAACCCTCATGGCCTAGTCTATCTTTGTGAAATAGTGTGAAACCCGGGAGAGTGAATTTGCCAAGATTATTTCTGGTGTTCAATTTTATCCACGATTCTGTGATGGCTATTATGTCGATTTCTTCGTCAATTGCAAGGATTCCCAATTCGTTGATTTTGTCTTGGAGGCTCCTAGCGTTTACATTGTACCATTTGGTATCCTGCCAGAAACTCTTCGGTCACAGTCAGGGTCTATTGTGGTACTTTGATGGGTTCCTGCTGGCATACCGACCAACTTCCCTCAAAACGGCATGTCTTCTAAACGGGTCTTATCAGCGGGTAGAGCATGCAGGTATGTTTTCCACAACGCTGTCCAATTTTGATTCATCTAAGATTGTTATTTTTGTTTTCATTGCGTCCCTGAGAAATGCAGGGACTAGATCGCTAAAACTGCTATTGAACTCTTTGTTTTCAAAGTAACTTTATATCCCGGAGAAGAATCTATCATCTCTTTTTGGATAATCGGTGAAGGCTTCGTAATCTTCAATGAAATTGAAGGATTTCTCCATTGCTTCAATTTCGATCACTTCCGATACATATTCATCGTTAAGTCCTATTTGTTTTACTATGCATCCTGTCAACACGTGCATCATACAATGTCCGTCTGCTAGTGTTGAATCTTTCTTTAATGGTAAATCGTTGTGAATGGTGTCAATGTTGGTGTTCTGGAGGAATTGATGCAAGTTTTCAGTCACTTGCATTGGCATTCGTTAATTCGATTTATTGTTTTTTGTGTCATCAACGCAACCCTCAGGAAGATATTTTGTATGCTCTTCAGTAACACTCTTACTGAGGTTACCTAACAATCTGGTTGCCAATTCTCGAGTAGCATTGTGTGTATGTTTGGGATATCCTTGCTTTCGGTTCTGTTCTTTGTTATTGAGGGTGTGTTTGAGCAGGGGAGGCCGAACAGAACCAAGGGAAAAAAATTGAGATCGGTGGTTGAAGAAAGGCATGGATGAAGATGGGTGAACCGAGCTAGAGGAAGAAATGAGTAGATGGGGGTAATATATGGGAGAATTAGTGGGTTAGGTAGAATTTTGGGCTGTGGTTAGGGAATGGTAGCAAGAGTTGGGGGTCGGGGCTGTGCTGCAAGCATAGTTAAACAGATTTGCATGAGTAGTGTAGAGTGGAGGAGGAGAAGGGTAGTAGAAGAGAGGAAAGCGGTTGGTGTGGTGGAGTGTTTCGAGAGACATGGGTGGTGAATAGGAGGCAGCAGTACTAACATGGGAGGTACCGGGTGGATGATAAGCGGGTGCCGATTGTAAGCTGTTGTTATAGGGATGATGAGCAGTCGCTAATTGGACATAGTTTGTGGGGGGGATGATGAGGAGGTGCCGATGGTACGCTGTGGGTGTGAGTGTGGTAAGATGGCGCTGCATGGAAGCTGTTCGTGAGGGGATGATAAAGAATCGCTGAGTGGTTGTTTTTAGTTTGGGGGTGATGAGAGGGCACTACGGTGCGGTTATCTGCGAGTACATGTCCTTTCCTGACGTGTGATAGTGTGATGATACGATACGGTGGCTGGATGAAGGAGGGAAGCAGAGGAAGGGAGGGCACGCGCGTAGCGATTTCTTGTTTATGATATTATTATAGTAGTGGGTTGACAATACCTCCACCCAGTGAGGAACGTAGCGTGCTACTGTGTTGAACAATTTGCTAATTCCCCTTTTGTTTAAGCTTGCATTCTCAGGATTGAGCAATCACTCGTCGGGGGCGCCAGTGGATAACTCTGAGCTTCAAAGAATAGAAATGACTCATAAATCAGTGCCTCTCTTTTATTTTTTTGAGATTGAGGGTTTCTGCCATGTACGCCTTAGCATTTAGGTTTTTAGCTAAAACTGCAGTGAATATTTTTATTACTTTTTCATTTTTCTCCGCGAGCACTATAATTTATCTTTTAAAAGGGTTTGCGCTCACAGTGATTTTAGGCATGGCACCATAGTCGGACGTTAATACGTTGGACACGAGAATATCCCCATGTGAAAAAAACAACATCTCAATGGAGCTCATTATATAGGTTTAAAGGGGCTGAGCCAGATGGAAGGGGTTGGGGACGGAGAGGCCAGAATGAGTGCGTTATTGTGATGTGATACCAGCCGAAGGAGGGAGAGCGGAGTAGGCTACTCTCGATTCTTGATGAGCCCGCGTTCACGTGGGCGAAAAAACTTTAGGCTGCACCGATGTTTTATTTTTCAGTATCGAGTTGAAACAGTTGACGGCCTAATGATGATGGTGCGAAATATGAATGGGGTACTGAATAGTTTGTGCTTGAGACGGGGGACACATTTACGGGTGCAGAATAAGAGAAATGAGGCGTTCGTGATATTAAAAAAGTATTAAACAATTATGAAAATAATATTGAAACTAGATGAGATATGATTTTTTTTAGATGACCTACTGATGCTTTTTTCGGGTGATTCGTGTATGACCTACAGGTATGAGTTTTTTGCGGATGATGATGTGAATCTAGCTGGGGTTGAGAACTGAACTAACCTCATGTTAAGCTTAAAATAATTCAAACTAATTCAATATGTTCTTGCTGTTTACAAGCTCAAAATGAATACGAGCTGTTTGAAATGTCATTTACTATTGCCCCACAATTGCTTTCCAAAGACAAATATCAGCACAATGAGAAAGTCGAGAGGCATCATAACGATAATGCTTCAAGCGCAATCTGATTTTCGCAGTATTATTTCACAGCAATGGGTATTTTCCTGAAGTTAGTCACCGTTAGTCCGTCGTTGCGATATGATGTAATTTCTTCCTGCTTATCACAACCTCGACAAATGAGTATTTGAATTGGTGGGTAACACATAAAATACCAAACTGGTTGAGGGCCAATTTCTTCCGATACATCAAATCAACACCGGGATATTGTTTTGAGGTGGATAACACAAAAAAAACTATTGGGCAAATACACTGACTGCCCAAGCACTAAATAAAAATTTGCAGCACATGGTATCTAAAGTCACAGCAGTAGTTTTTGATAAAAGAATAAATCAGTTAGAGGCCTATTGATGATAATATAAAATGAATAGGTAATGGGTGACAGCTTTTTGGGCACAAAATAAAATATAAACTTGTAATAATAACAAATAAATTAATGGTAAGACCCACAACAGTATTTTATTTTTCTGTGTTACACATGAAAATGTGCAAGTGAATTTTAACTTCACGGCGATCACTGAGCGTCACTATACTTTCCGGTGTGTAGTAGGACAGTCGGTGTAAACAACGGTTTGAGTAGGCAGGCACTCGGCCTAGAGGGTAGATGCAGGGTCTAATTGTTGGTGGCCGAGGGTGGGTGGGGGAGGTGAAAGGGTGGAGGGCAACCCTCCTCCAAGCTGGGTAGTAGGCTCCGAAATAGCACGGCTAGACGGCGCATACACGGGTGCGAGGGAAAATACAAACAAAATCACTTCGTTATTACCAAACTCTTCCGTCCAAGACACATCAATGCTATGATGATAAAAAGTTCATGTATACTTAAATCACACTTACACCGACGTTAGTCTTTTCGGACCGTATCAAGACGGTTGAAATGTAGGATCAAGCACCTTGACAACCCTCTTGACGGGCAGACCCAAACTGGTGGAGGTGTGTAATGTGGCGCTGGTGAGTAGTGGGGCAGAAGTGAGTGTTTTGAGCGGAGGTGAGTAATGAGGCGAACGGTGATGAGCGATGAAGGGGTGATGAGTGAATGTGGGGCGGGGGAGTGCAGTGAATGACGACCATAAGGGTGAGATGAGTGACGGGAATTGCGGTGAGTATTGTGGCGCCAGTGGGGTTTAGCAGGAAGTGAGTGACTTGACGGCGGTGAGTGATGGTGCGGCGGTGAGCGTGAGTGATAGGACGGAGGTTAGTAATGGACCGGCGATGTGCGACGGGGCGATGGGGATTGATTAAGGGGGGGTGAGGGATGTAGCGGCTTATAAGTGTTTACAGTAGTAGTATTTTGATCTTGTTTCTCACCGGAGTCCCAACGCGAAGTTAATGCAGACTCCCCCGTAGAGCAATTGAAGAGTGGCAGAGTAGGTGCAGCGTAGATTCAGAGTAGGTTTACCGTAGTTACAGAGTAGATTTACCGCAGTTACAGAGTAGATATACCGCAGTTACAGAGTAGATTTACCGTAGTTACAGAGTAGGTTTATCGTAGTTACAGAGTAGATTTACCGCAGTTACAGAGTAGATTTACCGTAATTACAGAGTAGGTTCACCGTAGTTACAGAGTAGATTTACCGCAGTTACAGAGTAGATTTACCGTAGTTACAGAGTAGGTTTACCGTAGTTACAGAGTAGATTTGCTGCAGATACATAGTAGGTTCAACGTAGATTCAGAGAAGGTTCAACGTAGATTCAGAGTAGGTTTAACGTAGGTACAGAATAGGTTTAACGTAGATTTGGGAGGAGGGAGCAAAGGTTCCAGGAATCAGAGGGGCCTCAAGTGGGTCCCACAGTTTTTCAAGAAGGTCCCGAAGGGTCTCAAGGGTGTCCCAAAGGGCCTCAGAAGGATCCAAGTGGGTCCCCCCAAATCCTCCTGGTCTTTCAAGTCCCTCGGGTTCCCGAAACTCCGAATCCCCCGAGTCCCGCGGGTCCAACGAGTACCCCCCCATCCCTGGGTCACCTTGTCTTAACCAACCCCGATATATATAATAATAACTAATGCAAATTTTCACAGTGAAAAAAGGGCAGAGAAAAATAATAAAGCCCACGAAATAAGAAATAATAAAATACTAAATCAAAGTGTTACTGATCTATAAAATGAATAATCATCCATCCACCCCAATATAAGTGTTTACAATGGTAAGATGACAACAACCTGCCTTCCAGCTCAAACTAGGTTGCCTTTTGATAGTAGGAATATTGGTTCTGAAGAAGAACGTGTAAGAGAGCATAGTGTGTTAGTGTGATTTTTGTAATAAAAAAAAAAAGGCAAACGACTAAAATCAGCACCGCACCTGGAAATAAAGAAACCGACCTACGATATTGATCTCAGATTGTCTGTTTCATCCCTCGTTAAACCAAGGTTGCCAGTGGCATTGTTAGACACCGTTTTGCAACGAAACGAGCAAGTACCCTGCAATGCCGAACACCTGTTTTTACCATGCTAGTGTCAATGCCGGGCACTATTTTACCCGTGCGGGTGTCGATGCAGGCACTTTTTGCACGTAAATACTCGTAAGCGTGAAATATCCGGAAGCTATTTAGCGACGATTCTGGTCGAATTTGTCGAGCCGTGACTTCAACGTTTCGATTGTTTTGCTGTTTACCACTTCCGCTGAAAGTTTGTTCAATTCCGCGACAACTGTATTACGTGAAGATATTGCCCGTAACGCCGATTTTGTATCCATTATTCCTGGTCACTCCGTTCAAATCTAGAGTGAAAAGGTTGTTTTGGTCGACATTTTCTTTACCCTTCATATTTTCCTACACTTCGTTCATGTCATCTGAATCGACGTTTCTCTAGCGAATAATGGTAGAGTTGGCATGGTCTGTCTTCGTACGATTTATTGCGATGGTGTATGATGGGCTGAGAGGCGGCGATGACTGATGAGGCGGTGGTGGGTGTAGTGATGGGCTGCGTTGAGTGATGAGACAGCGGGGATTGATGGGCAGTGAGTGATAGGCATCAGTAAGTGATGGGGTGAAGGTGAGTGATGGACGACGTTCAGTGAAGGGACGACGGTTAGTGATAAAGCGCTGGAGAATGTAGAGGAGGCGGTAAGTGATGGGGTGGTGCAAGTGATGGAGCGGCGGTGAGCAATGGAGAGGCGGTGAGTGGCGAGGCGGCGGTCGGAGACGTGGAGGCGGGGAGTGCTGAGGAGGGAGGCGGTGAGTGGTAGGGCAACGATAATTTATGGAAGGACGACAGGTGAGTAACTACGGTAGGTGATGTGGCGGGAGTGAGTGTTGAGGCGGTGGTGAATGATGGGGCAGCGGTGAGTGATGGGGCAGTGGCGAGTGATGTGTCGCCGGTGAGTGATGACGAGAAGCGAGTGAATGAGCAGAGAAGAGTGGTAGAGGTGCAGTGAGTTATGGGGTGGCAGAGAATGGTGAGCTGAGAGGCTGCAACAAGTGATAGGGCGTCGGAGAATGTTGTGGCGGCGGTAGGGAATGGGGCTTCGGTGAGTGATGGGCAGCGGTGAATGCTGGAGCGGTGTTGGGTGATGGGGGTGGTTATGAAAGATAGAGACCAGTTAGTGATGAGTCGGTGGTGAGCGATGAGACGACAGTAAGTGACGAGACGGCGGTGAGTGATGCGGATGTGCTAAATGACGAGACGACAGTGAGTGATGAGACAGTGGTGAATATTGTGCAGTGTTGAGAGTATGAGTGATGCAGTGGCGGAGAATAATGCGGGGCGGAGAGTGATGAGTCTGCAGTGAGTGATGAAGCGGAGGTGATTGTGTGGAGCCGGTGAGTGCTGGGGCAGTAGTGAGAGATTCAGTGGCCATGAGTCATGCGGAAGCGATGAGTCACGGTCGATGGTGAGTGATGTGACGGCAGCGAATGATCGAGCGCCGATGAGTGATGAGTCGCCGGTGTGTCGTGTTGTATCGTAGAGCGATATGGTGGCGATGAGTGATTGAGCGGTAATGAGTGATGGGGCAACGGAGAGTTTTGGGTTGGCGGTGAACAATTAGGACGAGGTGAGTGATGGGGTGAAGCTGGGTGATGGGCAAAGGCGCATCGATCGGTAATAGGGTGACGGTGATCGATGTGACGCCGGCGAGTGATATAGAAGCAGTGTGTGTAGGAGCGGCGGTGAGTGATGGAGATAAGAAGAGTTATGAGGTGGTGGTGAGTGATGGGGCGGCGTCGAGTGATGGGGTGGTGGTGAGTAATGGGGCAGCGGAGAGTGGTGGTGCGGTATTGGGTGATAGGGTTGCAGTGGATGATGTGTTGAGAGGCAGTGACGAGTGGTTTAGAGGCTGAGAGAGATGGGATGGCGATAAGTAATGGGTGACGATAAGTGATGAGCCGACAGTAAATAATGGTATAGCGATGAGTGATGTGACTTGTTGCCATTATATCCTATAAATTATATCAAACGCCATAAATATACGAGCACACGCCTCCGTTATTGCGAGCTTGCTACCATAACATTACAATCATGATTACGCACGCCGTTATGAGACCTGCACCCGCTTTGGTCATTATCAAAATATTTCCATTGTCAAGCAATGAGTTCTCAGTTCTTTATATAACACATGAAATTTCATTAGCAAATACACTATTTGAATAAACGAAATCGACAGCACAATATGAATTCATCACAGCTCATCTACAGTGTGCCGCCGTTTCGTATTTCAAGAAGCAAAATATTACTTACACTAGAATCAATATTTTTCTTACAGAGAACGTATGATTTGAGAAAAGAGTCACGACTACAAGTCTTTGGAAAAACCAGGAACACGCGGGGTTGAAAATTACAAATGCATGGGGTAGGGAAATCACGAATACATGGGATTGAAAAAAACAAGTACATGGGTTGGGACATCACACATACATGTGGTTAGGAAGTCCCGAAAACATGAGTTTGGGAAATCGTTATATGCTAACATATTGTAATGAGGGTTCTACATTATTGTGCGAAAACAAGGAGGTGTACAGACGACATATATTATTAAGATAATATGAATACACCGTAGGTGATGCACGCGGGCACACATCATTAAACTAGTATGATAATTGTTGCCGTATTGCCGTACTGCATATACGTATACTTACATACGTATATATACCCCTATACATACATACGCATACATACATAAACATATATGTTTAAATAAACACATATATATGCAAACATACATATACATACAGACATAGATACATACATAAACATAAGCATACATAAATATATACTTATACATTCA
>SDVV010019348.1:0-13551 GCA_016164225.1 Gammarus roeselii | reverse complement strand
ATAACACATTGTGTCTCACACCTCACGTTGTGTCGCACACAACACGTTGCATCTCACACCACTCTCTGTGTCGCATATAACACATTGTGTCTCTCACCCTACGCTGTGTCACATCATCAAGATGCTTAGACTAGCACTATTCATTTGACAAAGCAAACAAATAATTAACATTCTGGGTTGCTGCTTAGTCTGTTTAATGAAGACAAACGGAATGGACAGCCAAACAGGACCTGTTTTTAACGGCAGAGAGCCTTGTTTGAACTGAAACTTAAGGGTCTGTTGGTGCAAATTTGATTGCTTCATTAAGGGTTATTACTAATAAACGTTAAGGTTTATGGGTAACTGAGACTTCGCTTCAATTCTACAACAAGCTTCTTAAATGCGATTTACCAAGTAGAGTTCACTCCATCATGATTAGGCAAATGACCTCAATTGTTGGAGTTGTTTTCGGGTATAATTACATGAAGGCTATTGACAGTATTGGTAATTGCCCCATTATTCTAATCAGCTGGAGTCCTAAATTGCAGTAGTCGCGGATTGTAATTCAGGAGTCGACTGAAGGCAGAGGCAATGATCGAGTTTCTTTTTTGTGTTAAACACTAAGAGGAACGATGTTTGTTTGGCAACAGCAATGAAACTACTAATTACATTTCCTTCATCTTGGGACGTATATGTAAAACCGAGACATCAACGTGAGATGTTTTCTATGCTCCTAACTTACCTGAGCTAACTATGGCATTTAGGAAATAAATGATGACGGAAAATAATTATTTTGTTAATAACATAAATATTACATAATAACATTTATTGTTCTTGCATGGTACCATGAGCAGGAATTGGCTCCTAGAATACATGATTATATCTGCTATAAAACATAATCTAATATTATACGATCATTTCTTGCGAAGCCGAATAGTGTAAAAGTTATACGTGGGAACATTTGATGTCAAGGATCGAAATACAGGCTTCATTATCAATGAACTTCCTGAATGGTTGAACTTCCTGAAGAGAGATCAGCGTTCCAGTGATAATTGGGTCCCCTAACATATATATTTGTATATTGAGTTTAAAGCATTCCGAGTGTTCCGAGTGTTCCCATCTCGAGAAGGATTTCATGGAATAATTAAAACACCTTTGCCTAATGTTATGGTTCAGTCTCGGGTTCAAGGTATAAGCATAAGAGCATATTAAATTCATTTATTTTTAGCCTACAGTAACAGATCTGCTAGGAAGTGTTATTTATGCAAGATTCAACCCGTTCACGCTCTAGGATCTCTCCTACGCCCGTGAGAAGCCGCCTCAGTTTAGCTTCGTCTTACGATGCTCGTCTGACAAACTTAAGGGTGGTGCTAAGAGCTAAGTCTTACGATGCTCGTCTGACAAACTTAAGGGTGGTGCTAAGAGCTAAGTCTTACGACGCTCGTCTGACAAACTTAAGGGTGGTGCTAAGTGCTAAGTCTTACGATGCTCGTCTGACAAACTTAAGGGTAGTGCTAAGTGCTAAGTCTTACGATGCTCGTCTGACAAACTTAATGGTGGTGCTAAGAGCTAAGTCTTACGATGTTCGTCTGACAAACTTAAGAGTGGTGCTAAGTGCTAAGTCTTACGATGCTCGTCTGACAAACTTAAGGGTGGTGCTAAGTGCTAAGTCTTACGATGCTCGTCTGACAAACTTAAGGGTGGTGCTAAGTTTGGGGTGATGCTGGTCCAAGATAATAGGCCGCATCTTCTTCATCCTCAAAGATGAATAACTCCGTTCGCTCTCAATGATGAGGGTAGAGGAGAATATAAGCGATTACTTGGAGAAAATCTACTTAACATTAAAGAGATGTTATATTTGAATCATGAAAGCCTATTTACAAGTAAATTAAACTTATTTATGAATAAAGAAGTCAAGTTATTTAATTATGTAACCTATCTTAAATATAAAGGAATCTCATGAAAAAATAAAAAAATGCAGACATGTTCAGCAAAAATATGGAACCTATTTAAAAACATAGGAACCTAAGTTAAATACAAAGGAAACTTATTTATAATTCGCGAAAGAAACCATCTTAAATCGAACAATATTATTTGAAAACGTTAGAAGTTTTTAAAATAAATTGAAACCTTACTCAAAAGTAATGGAACCCTTTCTGTAATAAAAAAAGATCACGAACGATATTTATAAATAAAACATCATTATTTAAAAGTTAAGAAACCTAATTCAAAGATTCTTGAACTTTATTCTGCAAAGAAGTCATGAATTTACCATCTAAGGCTAACAAAAATAAACAATCCCTTGAAATTAATGAATGGAATTCCGCTATCCTCCTCATTTCTCTGTAGTTGAATGAGTAGGGATTAATAGACATCCATTATAATATCGTAATGAACGCAGTAAGCTCATGCCGATATGCTGTGCGATTTTATGAAGATCCTTCATAGGGTAAGTTATCTATTATGGTCTCACGTAGATGATATTTTGTTTATCGTCATGTGGAGTTTATTCTGCCTATCGCCAACCGATATCCTTTTGTCCCCCGAAAGGAGATTTTATTCTGAATTTCAGCACACAATTTATTCCGTCCCTTGATAGCCAATAGATGTTTTTATTCCTAATTTCGCCGTATAATTTTAGATTGTACATCGCTTGAAAATTTTACTTATGTATATCGCCAGACGATTTCATTCTGTATATCACCAATCGATTCTATTCTGTACAGCTGCGGATGATTTTAGTCTGTATATGGCCAGACGGTCTTGTTCCATCAATCGCCAAATAATTCTCTTCATCTTTGAGGAACCCTCTGTCTGGGTTCAATACTGTCGTTAGTCATGTTCCTCGGCATAAATACCACCTCCGTTATGACGCGTGCTGCGCTTCCTTGAACATCACTGCTGACACCCTGATGACCATGTTTTGATGCTGATCAAAGGAATTGATATGCTGTTGGCTCGTAAGATCGATGCCGAGACGAAAGGTAGTATGGTAACCAACAAAAAAAATGTCAGGTTGTCTATCTTTCGAGGTGTCTGTGCAAATTTTATTCGACCACAAGATAACGGGATTTAAATTAAGACAATGTCAGAAATATTTTAAGAATGTGGATTAACTTACAGGTACAAAAAAGTGATAGTTTATGAAGAATTCCTCTGGACGAAAGAAATGTTTGTCGTCACTATTACATCAGAGTTGAGCAGCTTAGAAATCAGTATCTCAGTGCATCAAGGTAGTTTCAACTTGCTGTCCACGTAGGATGACATAGACATAAGTTAAATGTAGATGGACAACTCTAGGTCGCTTCGTCCTCTTACCATAATTATAATACAGCATTGCTAATATATGTTTATGAACATCAAAATTGAGGGCGGTAATTGATTCATTCCAAACTGGAATAATAGTAATATAGATCGTTCAATCAGCTTCCTCCTCAATATCATGCGATGAAAGAGAAACCAATTGATATATCAATGCTTATTAAAGAGACGTGAGATAAGCAGTTAATGTCAACGTTTGTCGAAAGGTGTGTCACTCATCATTCTTAGAACATAACTGATCAATCAGCCTAGGCGGTAAAACTCAATTTTAATAATCAAAAGTTAATAACTAATCAGTTACTTAAGAGTTAAAAGGTCATGAGGTAACCCACGTGTTACAATATAATTGTTATACCCCACGAGTTGAAAATCAATTGATTTAACCACGAGGTTTAATTCAAATAAGTAAATACACGAGCTAAAAATTGAGTTAGAGATAGTTAATAACCAATTGAGCTAACCACTGTCTTGAACGATCGATTGAGTTAACCCACGTGCTAAAGCAATATTTTGAGGTAACTAATTGTTCAAAATAGCAATTGATTCATCCACGTGTCTGATCACGTTCGAATTGTGTTTGACATCAAATCATTTTGCATGTGTTGCCATAATCGTAAAAATGTCGACGGAAGGTACAAGACGAAAGGTAATATGGTACTATCGAATATTCCTTTGAAAGTATTATGTTAAATTTTGATTGCGTTTCTCGGCTGGAAGAGAATTCAACAAAGCGACGATGAAATTATTAAGGGTCAGAATGCGAGGTTTCGCTGAATATCAGCATGGGGAATTTCAAGGCGGAAATTTACTGCAATTAAATTTACTGAATTGAAATGCTGATACTCACTGTAGCTCTTGTTGATGTTGCTACTGTTAATACTTATTCAACACCCAGCAATGCCACTCATCTGTAATGTTATATAACACTGACACATGGGCTTTTGGTTGAGATTGTCTAAGCAATCCCTCATCTGTAATGTTATATAACACTGACACATGTGCTTCTGGTTGAGATTGTCTCAGCAATCCCTTGTCTGTAATGTTATATAACACTGACACATGTGCTTCTGGTTGAGATCATCTCAGCAATCCCTTGTCTGTAATGTTATATAACACTGACACCTGTGCTTCTGGTTGAGATTGTCTCAGCAATCCCTTGTCTGTAATGTTATATAACACTGACACATGTGCTTCTGGTTGAGATTGTCTCAGCAATCTCTTGTCTGTAATGTTATATAACACTGACACTTGTGCTTCTGGCTGAGATTGTCTCTGCAATCCCTTGTCTGTAATGTTATATAACACTGGCACATGTGCTTCTGGTTGAGATTGTCTCAGCAATCCCTTGTCTGTAATGTTATATAACGCTGACACATGTGCTTCTGGTTGAGATTGTCTCAGCAATCCCTTGTCTGTAATGTTATATAACACTGACACATGTGCTTCTGGTTGAGATTCTCTCTGCAATCCCTTGTCTGTAATGTTATATAACACTGACACATGTGCTTCTGGTTGAGATTGTCTCAGCAATCCCTTGTCTGTGATGTTATATAACACTGACACATGTGCTTCTGGTTGAGATTGTCTCTGCAATCCCTTGTCTGTAATGTTATATAACACTGACACTTGTGCTTCTGGCTGAGATTGTCTCTGCAATCCCTTGTCTGTAATGTTATATAACACTGACACATGTGCTTCTGGTTGAGATTGTCTCTGCAACCCCTTGTCTGTAATGTTATATAACACTGACACATGTGCTTCTGATTGAGATTGTCTCTGCAATCCCTTTAATTACAGTCACCACTGCAATTACTGGCCTTCATGCATGTAATGTACTGCAATTATTCTCAATTGTGTTGTTACCGTGATCAGCATTGGGATCCACATTGGCTGCTCCGTATGACCGGTAGGAGTTATTTGTCAAGGCTCATGAAGGAGTATTTCAAATTCCTGTGTAGGCAACAAACATGATTTGAAGAGACTGTCTTACAGTCATGTAGGATCACATGCAATAATCAAGCAGCCTCAGTAAATGCTCCAGCTGAAATATAAGTGTTTGAATCCAAGCAAAACATCCTCCAGTGGTTGTTGCGGTTTTGTTAAGTTAAAGTGCCTTATTTGAATCAAGACCCAAATCTTTGCTAAGCCAAGTGGTGAAAATTTGCACTGTGGGGTAATTTTTGCATCTGATGTCACTAGGTCTTATCAGGAGTGACCGCACTTTCGTTCATTTGAAGTTCATCCCAAATCATGGTGGAGAGATTTTGATTGCAAAGGAATTACCGACAGGTTCGCTCGCTTTGATAGACTCCATGATCGTCTAGCCTTGCCATCGTGATCGTGATCTCAATCGCAATCGTGATCGTGATCGTCTAGCTATGCCATCGCGATCGTGATCGCAATCTCAATCGTGATTGTCTATCTTCGCCTGTTGGGCAATGTTGTACCAGAGTATTCGTGCCAGATTCGCGGCCGAGAGGTTCACTCTTGACAGCATTCTGGTAGGAATCCCACGTCCTTTCAAGGGCAGCCCCCGGCAGCTGGCGCCGTCTGGGGACACCAGTTGATTTACGTTGTTCTGAGTTAGAATCAATTGCGGGCGCTTATGAAAGGAGAGATCACTGTAAACTCGATTTGTAAACAAATATCTTATTGCAAATATCGGAGAGGCATAAATTTGAGAGCATTTTCTGATTTTATTTTTTGAATAATAACAAATTCTAGCTCATTCGAGCAAGGAATGAAATCGAAAAGACCTAATATAGCTACGATGTGTATTTGTGGTTTTACACATTATTATTTGGGTACACAGGAAACGCCTAGAGAAAAATTATGACCGGTATTATGAATTGTACAGTAGCAGGCCACGCACAGGGGCGCCCGTACCTTTGCAGGCTGCGCACAGGGGCGTCCATGCCGCAGCAGGATGCGCACGGCGGCGCCCATCAAAGTTGGAAGAGTATTAAAAACTTCAAATGATAGATCAAAATGTAAAGCCAAGTGGAGATATTTGATATGTATAATCCTAAATCAATGATTGAATATCACATGTAAGCACGAGAAAAACCTCGAACGATGACACATAATTCTTGGTTAGGTTAACCAGTGGAAGCTATAACAAAAATTTAGAGCCAAGTGGATAGATTTGATTTGTATAAAGCATAAAGCAATGACTGAATATAATATGTGAGCACGGAACTTGACTACAAAATCTATGACTATTGGTTAGGTTAGGTTAGGCTGACCAGATCTTTCAACCTAACATGACGTAAAAACTGAACCGCATTAAATATATTGTAACAAAAATATCGGGAATTAGTTTAATTTGAAATCACAGATCAGAAGTAAAAAGATACAGATGGTGAACGAGCTTGTATATTACTGCAATTGTGTGTATGTGTCTACATGGTACTGGCACATGTTCTGTCAACTACCCTGAATATATGCATCGTGCCGGCACATGTGCCGGTACAGGTGCTAAAAACAATACAAATTCAACATAAATCAACCGATCATTACTAGGTATACACAAGGCAATATAATAACTTACAATAAATCCGTATCGTTCAGCTTCTCTCTCTATTGGAACACCGCGTCAGTGGAACATCGATATGTCTGGTTCAAACCTGGATAATGCGTTATGGGCTAAATATATTCTCGTAGCGAAGCTGCTGCATCAACTCAAAATACAAACATCCACTCGCTAACTACCAGACTAATAAATCATGCTATTCCTATAGATTTTATATACATATGAAATAAACTACAGGAAAAACACAGAACATTGCCTAAATTCGATATCAGGCTGGTACCAAGCAGGGCCGAACGCGCACTAAGGCTGCACATCGAGTTATAAGACATCCCTAGCACACTATTCCTTTAAATAGTATATACAATATATATATTAATAAACGAGCAAAACACGCAAAATATCTTAATCCAACCGCTAAGAATCCACCAACCAACCTCCGAATGAGTCAATTATACCCAAACTAGATGAGAATACAAACATATATATATACAGAAAAATATAAAGGAATATAATCCAAACCTAAATATATGACTGAACATACACTCAAAACATAGAAATAATGTCAAATTAGTCATGGAAAAATACAATTCAAATAACAGATATGAGCAATCTCACCTAATTTGCCAAAGCGCATCCAACAATCTGCCTAGGGGATCCCTACACCCCACCCCTCCAGAAACTTGTTATAACACTATTACTACCAGAACCGAATAAATATATATAACGAGCAACAGTTAGAAACCAATTATACCCTAATACAACCATCTACATAAACAAAAACATATGCAAATACAATAAATATCAAACACAATAAAATGGAAAATGTTGAGAACCTAAACCTTGTTAATGTATATTCGAAAGCATGGGGCCGAAAGCCCCCCGCCTCCTTCAACCCCTTCGCGTCGCCTGACTCCCTTATCAGTAACTCCGACCCACATCCGGTCCCCTTCCCCCCGACCGCCTTCGCGCCGCTGAAATACTATTTGCAAATTCCCGTAGACTGGACAAAATCTGCGTTTCCGTAAGATAGTATCTACTACAGTAGAAGGCCGCGCAAGGGCGCTCGTATTGCATTCTACTGCAAGGCAATGCAGTCGCGGCTTAGGTGATCAAAAATTAAGCATACACGTTTCGTCTAACAGTGTTAGCGTCACCTCATTACATTTTCTTCCTGTGGCAACCCATTAAATCTTCGTGCAATTCCCCATTGAATCTTCTTGAAGTTACCCCCCATTAAACCTTCTTGCAGTGGCACCAATTCAATTTTATTTTCGTGGCACTCCCCTAGATCTTTTAGCAGTGGCCACTCTATAATCCTTCTTGCAGTAGCCCTCCATTAAATCACCTTTCTGTGGCACCCCATTAAATCTTATTTTTTTGGCACCCCATGAAATCTTATTTCTGTAGCACCCCATTAAATCTTATTTTTGGGGCACCTCATTAAATCGTCTTTCTGTGACACCCCATTAGATCTTATTTTTTGTGGCATCCCATTAAATCTTCTTTCTGTGGTACCCCATTACATCTCCTTTCTGTGGCACCCCATTACATCTCCTTTCTGTGGCATCCCCATTAAATCTTTCTGTGGGACCCATTAAATCTTCTTACTGTGGCACCCCATTGAATCTTCTTTCTGTGGCACCCCATTAAATCTTTCTGCGGCACCTCATTAAATCTTCTTTCTGTGGCGCCCCATTAAATCTTCTTTTTGTGGCACCACATTATTTTTTTTGAGGCCCCCCATTAAATCTTTCTGTGATACCCATCAAATCTTCTTTATGTGACACCCCCATTGAATCTTCATGCAGGCAATGGCCTCCTCTCACATCACACAAATGTTCAACAAGTTCTTCCTCGCCAGGGATACCACCTCATCGGGCACGAGGAGCGCGTGTGCCAGGCAGATGGCACCTGGTCAGGAGCGCCAACTGAGTGCAGAGAAAACCGTGAGTAACTAAGTTTAATTTTTCTTGCAGCACATTGATCAAAAAATCAAAGGTAAGGTAAATTTAGACTTTTCTACGACATTAAAGACTAAGACAACTCGTATTTTTTGTATTATATGATTTATGACGTTCATTCTCAGTTTTTAAGGTCACATCCTCTGTCATTTGAGGATTCATGGATTTTAAGGATTTGAGAATTTACGATATATTTGAGGAGAATGACATAGAAAAAAAATACAGACATTTTCCAAACACAGAAAATATGTAACAGGTCTTCGTCAGCGTGGCTGTTCTGATGACAACATTTGCTAATTAATTAGAGGTAGAATAGAGGTAGAGGTAGAAAATAAAGTTGACCTTTGCATCCCAACCCTCAATGGATATTTTTGGAGGACACTCTCCATTCTCAATTTATACATATGTCATGACAAAGGAAAACGTTAGCTGCCACTTTAAATTTCTATAAAACTTGGTAAAATATGTTAGGGCAACTGCCGTTAGAGTAACCATGACAGCATACTGTTTACACTGATCTTTTATATAAAAACTGAGAGTGGAAAATGTCCAAAACGGGATTGTAAATAACAATTACTCATATGATGTTGAATACAAGTCACACATTATGAAACGAATTCCCCAGTTAACATCACAGATCGTATATGCGCCTAATATAAACATTTCAATGAGCTATTAAAATGGGCTGATAATTTAACAGGCTTCTACATGTACGAGATAATAGAAAATGTGAGTATATGAGACTAGAGAAACACACATTGGAAAGGAAATGACTTCGATAATTTACGAATAGTTGACATGGTAAATTGCATAGAGGTATTAAATTACTGATAAAGAATTTTTGCACGCTCAAGTTCATGCAAATGTAATTATTATTTTAATTTAGAAGTACCAATAGTACTTGATACTCGTTGTTATATTTGCAGCAATCGAATTCCAAGTTTAGCAGCTTTGTATTTTAAAAATAATAGCAAATGGGTTGACGAGTTACGGTGAATTTGCAAATCCGTATTGTTGATTAAATATTACGCTATAACTGCTGAAAAAATCGACATAAATGACAGGTAATTGATTCACAGCTTTGTGATACAGTGGGGGAATATATCAATGATAAATGAGAAGCATGGCTGGGTCACGTCTGCTAGCATGTGATGGTGTTCAAATGAATCGCTTTTGACTAGAAATGATAGGTCCTAAGTTTGTTTTTTAGATACCCACACTAGAATCAAACACGTTTATGCGGTAAGGCAGACAATGAGGAATAAGGCTCTGGTACGAAGGACTTTTTGCGACTGCTTTAAGACAGCTTCGAATTCAGTTAAGGATGCCAAACATTCAGAATAATTTCCCGGCATCCATAGAGACGTGATCTTTCCAGTTAAGCCTCTTCTATGCTGTAATAAGAAAAACTTTGCTCATGCTACATGTTCAATTTCTTATCCTTTCGATTTGTTTTGATTGTTAAGAATGGGTATCTTCCTCATGAAAAGTATCATATCCTGCTTATCAAATGGAAACGCATACACGTTTCTGTAGGTGGACTAATTTAATACTTCTATTAATGGTGGTATCATTGAGTTGACTATTTATATTAATGGTGGTATCATTGAGTTGACTATTTATATTAATGGTGGTATCATTGAGTTGACTATTTATTATAATGGTGGTATCATTGAGTTGACTATTTATATTAATGGTGGTATCATTGAATTGACTATTTATATTAATGGTGTTATCATTGAGTTGACTATTTATATTAATGGTGGTATCATTGAGTTGACTATTTATATTAATGAAAGGTATCATTGAGTTGACTATTTATATTAATGAAAGGTATCATTGAGTTGACTATTTATATTATTGATGGTATCATTGAGTTGACTATTTATATTATTGATGGTATCATTGAGTTGACTATTTATATTATTGATGGTATCATTGAGATTTTGTTTGTTGGGTACACTTCAGCATCATATGCGAAAGGACAAAGGACAATATGACTCAAGTTTTTGCACTGTGATTGAAGGAGATGGGGAAGAGGAAAGGTCCGAGGATCGACCCTTGCGGTATTCTTATATAAAGCGCATCGACAAATGATAATTGTTTACACTAACTTACTAAAAGTTTTCTATCAATTTTTGTCAATAGAACTTACTAACTCCAGCATGCCGTGATATTGTTACCCAAGGGTCATGATTCGCACAATGAAAAGCTTTGCTGAGGTCTATAAAAGTAGCATCAGTGAATCCCGAAATAGAACCCATCAATAACTTCCCGGCGATTTTTTATTTTACATGTTCTGTACTGGTAGAAGCCTTGAAGCCATTTTGATTTTAGCAAAGTGAGCGTATAATAAATCATACAACCCTTTTCAAAAAAGTTGATTATGACGAACAGGACTGAGATAGGGCGATAGTTTGTGTCTGTTTTGCTTTTAGTTTTAGCTTTTGAACTAATTTTCGAGACTTCGAGTGCAACGGGGAAGAATCTTGTTGTTGATGTGCACGCATTGATGTGTATGTTCAAGGGACATCACTAATCACAGAGTTAGTTATGAAGACATTAGTTGGTATGTCATCCCAGCCGGTGCTGCTACAATTGTTGTGAACTATTTATAATTAGTTTAACTTCATTCCGGTCCACAGGGTTAAAGATTGACTGTTCGGAGATTGCCTTCTCACAATAATGCTCATATGAGCTCTTGTTGAAAATAATAGATCCCCTTAGGGTTCAGATATACTACTGAAAAAACTAATACAGCCATTAGAAATCATTTGTGGATCATTGATGACCTCATCATCAGTAATAATTGAATTCGAATTCTATGGTTATTTTTTTCTAAAATGTAATTAATGATTCTCTAGACTTTTTTGATAATCCCACAATAGGTCTTAACATGAATCTCAATATGAACTCCTCGATCATATATAGTCAGTTTAGTGAACGCTATTTGTAACGTTTATATTCATGTTTATGCGTCAGGAGATACTTTAGTAAACGACGGTACAGCAAGGCCTATGTTTTTTTAGACAGGTAAGTCTATTTTCAAATCACAGATTCTCTCTTGTTTGAGGCGTAGCTCTTTTGTTATTAAAGGGTAATGCCCCTCGAGCAGCTCAATTAGTACCTAATGGAACTATGTAATGCATCATTAAAATATACTCTGGATATTATACCAATAAAATGAAAGTCCTCAGGGATTGAGTAAAATTTTGAATATTACGATCGCTACATTTTTGTTATGTTATTACAGTCGAGCTACGGTATTCATGAGAATTTGATTTCTGAATAAAATTAATGAAATGGTCGTAGACTTATGAAATGATCACAGTTGCACATTTTACGATCAGCGTCGTTGGTAAAAATGTTATTTATTACAGTCGCAGATCCAGCAATTGTGCGTGTTGGCTTAGAAATGAATGGGAACAAACCAAGTGGAAGGGAATAATTTACAATAATCAACAACTGAATTCGATCTGAGATACTGAAGCATATTATTGTTCAAATAATCCTTAGCAAAAGTACACTTTATATTCAGCTACATTTACGCCGCTGAAAAATTTATTTCAACTTTTAGAGCAAAACTGTCTGGCGGAGTTCAGACGCTCTATGGAAACCATTTCTATTGCTTGAACCTCCTCATCACGAGGAATATTCACAAAGCCCTTCTTATTGCTTGAACCTCCTTATCACGATGGATATTCACATAACCAATCCTATTGCATAAACCGCCTTTTCACGATGAATATTCACAAAACCATTCCTATTGCTTAAAACTCCTTATCACGATGAATATTCACAGAACCATTCCTATTGCTTAAACCTCCTTGTCACGATGAATATTCAAAAGCCCATTCCTATTGCTTAAACCTCCTCATCACGATGAATATTTACAAAACCATTCCAATGCTTAAACCTTCTTATCACGATGAATTTTCATGAAACCTTTCCTATTGCTTAAACCTCCTTATCACGATGAATATTGAAAAGCCCATTCCTATTGCTTAAACCTCCTTATCACGATGAATATTCAGAAAACCATTCCTATTGCTTAAACCTCCTTATCACGATAAATATTCACAAAGACATTCTCAAACCCAAGTCTGAAGAAAGAGAGTTCAGGCTAGCCACAACAGTCAGCCTGATATCTATAAATAAACAAACACCTTCCTCATTACTCATGTTATTATTTGTATATTGATAGTAACAAAGTAAATAGTATAAGCCCTGTAATTCGTTTGTCCATTAGATTTCACTGAGTCCTAGCAGGGTAGGTGCAAAATGGTTTGTTATATTGAGTTCAAGGCAAAGAAAGTTCTTCTTGTTCTTGGAGGTTGTTTGTTGAAGTTAATAATTGTGTCTGCAAACACACACAACGAACCACCGTAACCTCGTGTAGAGCCGATGCAGCAGCCTCGTTTAGAGCCAATTCAACAACCCCGTGTAGAGCAACCACTCAAATTCAGCAACCACGTGTAGAGCAACCACGCAAATTCAGCAACCACGTGTAGAGCCAATTCAGCAACCACGTGTAGAGACAATTCAGCTACCACAGGTAGAGCCAATTCAGCAACCACGTGTAAAGCCAATTCAGCAAATTGTTCTAACAAGCTGAACGACAACAAGTTTCGACCCTTCCACAACATGGTAACCTCACCGAAAATGCCTTAGGAAATAGACCAGGTCTGCGAAAATGTTGTAACTAATTACTACCGAGCGGAGGTTAAACAGAGTAATGCCCAGATGAATCCGTAGATG
>SDVV010019347.1:0-13551 GCA_016164225.1 Gammarus roeselii | reverse complement strand
ATTGCTTCCTCTCCACTCCTCTCGCTGCCAGGTCCGTAAGCACTCACAAATGCCCATCTTTCTACGCCTAACTTAACTTTCACCCACATCAATCTTGGGGACACCTCCTTCCATTCGGTAGCGCTACTAGCCAACCGATCACTCAATATCAAGACCACACCTTCTCGTGCCCTACCTTCCTCCACACCAGACTTTCTTCCACTTACAACACCTAACTCACATTCGCCCTTACCTTTCAACTGCGTCTCACTCAGCGCCTACACATCCAACTTCCTCTTCACAAACATCTCGCCAATCTCCCTCTTCTTTACATCACTCGTACTACAGCAACGCACATTCAACGACCCTAACAATAAGGTTCGGAGAGGCGTGTGCCTCTCCTCCCCCCGCTCGTCTTGCCGTCTTCGAGGAAAGGTTTTACAGAGAACGGGATTCCTAGCCCCTTCGCTCCGCTGTTTTAGTCGCCTTTTACGACACGCAGGAGTTACGGTAGCACGGGGCACCCCTTTAGTCGCCTTCTACGACACGCAGTGGATACGGTAGCAAGATTCTAATGCCCCAGTAGCAAGATCTAATGCCCTATAAACAGTAGTTACATAATCATGCGGTGAGTCGAAGCAATCCCGGAGACTGCAGATGATTTGTCGATGACTTGGTGCAGCGCTGGCTGCTGGTTTGACGTTGGGTGCCAGAAGGACATTGACTCCAATTCACTAGAAAGTCTTGACACTCTAATCTAATCTACTTAGACTGCGTCAGTATTGGCACGCTTGCAGAAGACTATTTCTCGTCGCTTTAGCAACAGCGAACAGGGTATCTGTTTGGTTTCACCACCCAAGAGTCTATCTTTAAGGAACTGGCGAGGGCTCAATGTCACGAAAATCTACCACAAAGTCGTTTCGTGCCTAAGTGGAAGTTAGACCCGGTCCTCGACATGCTCCCTTCTCCTTGCTTCAATACGCAGACGGCGTCTGTACTGGCGCTCTTTCAGAAGACTCTGTTTTTCGTCGCACTAGCAGCAGCAAACAGGTTCTGTGAGATTGCAGCCATGTCATACACGGGACTACATTTCTCCAAGAACCCTCCTTGCGCGCTCGTACTATTCGCTGACAAGTTCTTGTACCAAAACCAGACAATTACCCACACGCCAGCGCTTATCTCTATCGCCTCACTACTACTGGATGGTCTGATGCATGCCCTGTGTCCCATGACTGCACTCAAAGCCTACGCAGCATGGTATCTGTCTGTCAACGACTGCTTGTTCGCCCATCCTACTTCAGACAAACCCCTTAAAGCGTCATCGGTTGGACGTTACAACTGTTCTCTCATCAATGAGGCCACACCGAATGGTTTCACTAAAGCTCACGACGTCAGAAAGTATGCCTCATCTCTCGCTAGGACGCGTGGGCTTCCTCTTCCAGACATCATATCCATGGCGTTCCGGAAGTCGCCCCACGTGTTCGTACATAAGTACCTATTAACAGTGGAAAAGCCTAATCAAACTAGCGTCGCACTAGGGACCAGGTAGATAGTCCTTCTTGCTTCGAATGGTCATAACACTATCGCTACGTAACATAGGGTACGTGTATAATTATCTTACCATATCGTTAGGAGCCACTCGATGCTAGAGCTCCAGGATATGGATTACGTCGAATTATTCAGCCTATATTTACTTCATCCTCCTCAGTGGACTACATTGTGACCACAGGAGCTATTGGACACCTTGTAGATACTTCTATATTTGGGATTACACAGCCACTACCTGGCCGTTCACCCACTCTCATACTAGAAGGCAATATGTATTGATTACACAAATATTATTTGGGCACTCATACTCAAGGCCCGCATATCATTTTGCCGCTAGTATATTTGCTATTGGTGGCACTAAGCAATACTTGTTTTTGCCCTGAATTACAGCCATTTCTCCCATTTATACAAATGTGTCATCATTCCTTACACAGCAAGCGCTTCATTGGGAACACTCAGATTAAGATGCAGCCGATCCATTCAATTTCTGTGCTCTTCTGGCATAGGCCAGCTTGCGCTACACGATGGTATTTTCTATCCCAACTCAGTGGCTCTTATGGAATGTTATCTCGAATCTCCCAATAAAAAGCTATTTTTCTATTATGTAGTAAGAGCCATAGAATCTCTCCTCCTCCCCTTGTTATCTTGAAGCAATAACGATTACTAAAAGGCTTTCCTTTACATTACAACCCAGGAAATTTGAACCCCACAGCTCACGTAAGTTTCACAAAATAGTTGCTTAAGTTTTCCGTACAGGACGCCGCTTCTACTGACCCTCATGAATGCTGGGGTAAGGTAGACCTTCCTTATAAAGTGTTGGGTGTGTTCGATAGGTCAATGTCAAAAGGCATAACGTGTCGATAGACAAAAATGTCAACAGACATAAAATGTCAGAAGACATAAAATGTCAAAAGACATGAAATCTCAAAAGACATGAAATTTCAAATGACATGAAATTTCAAGAGACATGAAATGACGAAAGACATAAAATTCAGGAAACATAAAATGTTGTAGGGCATCTATATCGAAAGGTATATTGCGAGCTCTGCTTTCACCAGACTCTTTACGCCAATTTGCTTTGCCGAACAATTGCAATATAATGTAAAACCCAGGGCGCGTCCATGCCCTTTCTCAATTTGAGCCAAGAGGGCTTTTCTATCCCAGACCATGCCCCGGTGATTTGCAGGTGGTAAATGTCACGAGTGAGGACGCGACGCTAGATTGCACTCCGCACCCTTTTTTTTTGCGTGCTAGAAGCGTTTAGTTGGCCCTAGGGTCTCGTGCTCCCCCCGAGCGCGAGGAGACTCATCGCAAGCCGGCTCGCCGGCTTATCCTGTTTTCCGCCACTCATCCCTCATCGGAGCCTGAGAGGCATTCCAGTGGAACAGATTCTGGAGGCCAGCATCACGCGGAGCAGACTCACTGACCGGCAATCTTCAAGCAAGGCGCGGAGGCCCAAACACGAGTTTTCCTAGGTTCGAGGCCGGCGGGAAAGCAACTTAATTACATGTGGGGGCAAAGAAGAAGCATAATTCATATCGGGCCTGGTTTGTGTGTACACATTTGAGGTCAATGCGATGCAAGGCCTAACCCGTTCGGCAGCCAGCCACTCCGGGGTTTATGCTCTGTTTTCCAGCATAATGGTCCTCCAGTTAGCTACAAGTCCAACTGTCAGCCGAAAGACCAAGGCTATGGGGTCGTAATGTTAACAACACTGGCGGAACCACGCGCCACCATTGTAAGGCTTCCCAAAGGCGTTGTTTGTCTGACGGCAATTTACGCAAGCGGCAGGGCTGCCAATACCTGCCGTTCTCCAACAGCTAAATAGACATACAGTCCACCATATGAGCATTGTCTTCTCCCTTCATGATCTTTGTTCTGAGCTCATCGATAACGATGATTTCAGCTGGCCCCCAACACTCAGAAGACACATCATAAGGAGCTTTAAACTCTTCAAGGGGCGCGACTCCTTCCATGGATATCACTCTGTCACTCGTATCAGGCTGTTAGCTACCTAACTCAGGGTTGGAACCGCACTCTCGAAGGGCGTGTAGAGTAAAGTTTTGTCTTAACGAAGCGCTCAAATGTGCTAAGCACTGCGACAGGCCTGACAAGAGCGTCGCCATCGTCTCTGACAGGGCCTCTTGGCTCGCTGTGACCCCTCACCACCAGGGCGACCTAATATGACCTCTGTTAACGCTTTTTAGAGTCGCACTGCGAGTGCTCAAATACAAATCGGTCGTAAGCTCTTTCGGTGGTCAACACACAACCATTCCGTCCACATCTCCTTTCACAAGGAGTTCTCGACTGCATCTGACATGATACCGCTGGAAAGTGTTTCCTCTACTACGAGTTAGGGCGCGAGGCCCGTGTCTTGTCTCGTGCCTCCTGGCACCACGGTCAAGTCCTTCCGGCGTATAGCTAGGTCTTTCTCAGGCCCCTGCAATGCGTCTCCTGCAGCACAAGTTATCCCCTTCCTCAAGCAAAAGACCGCAAATGGAATCTTCCTGACGTCCGGTTCGGGGATGGCCATTAACAATGGCCCCGGCAGAGGCATTCAATCTTTCTCTTGAAAGGTTCAACGTAAGTACAACAGCGCATCGTGATGCCGCGTCCATCAGGAGCCTCTACTCACTCTAAAGTTTCGAAAAGGGATTTAAAAAAAGATAGTATTTTTTCATATTTTATTATATATTTTTTATGTGATTTGGAAATGTCCATGAAAGTTTTGTGAACATCTATTGTTCTGTAACAGAATATACTATATTGCTTCTATAAACTTCACCATTTAGAATTTGACAAATGATAGTTATTACAGTTTAGTACTGACGAAGACTGAATGCCTCAGAGGGGAAGTGGTCGACGGTAAGAGGGACCTTGCACCTCTCTCATGCACTCACGCACTACCAAAACTTAGCCTTTCAGCGCTAGAGGATCCGGCCAAGACCCCGCAACACACTTCGGGTGAGGAGTGAGGTCCAAAATCACTGTCAGCAGTAGGGCTCGACAGCCTTCCCCGGTTTTCCCTCCTGCGTTTTAATTACCGACCCTTCCTTTACCCACACTCGTACAGTTTCTCGACGAGACGAATCAAAATTCATCCATTCATAGTCATTCACTACTCACACCAGGAGGAATATTAAACGCATATCGCGCGGCACGATACGAGTGAACACCGACGCCCCCACATAATATGACCTCGTCAACCACCACCTTTACGATACATTTCGGAATGCAGCTGTCGCTTGCACCCCCTAGTATTCCGCTTAGTTACTTGTTCAACACCCGTGCTGGTGCCCTGATGTGCGATAAATGGTAAGAATGCGAAACAGTTTCATGCAGTCGTCCGTCGCGCATGGTCCCGTATAAATAGAACTGCTCGGGAAAGGTATCCGCCAAATTCCGAAAACTAACCTTGGAGAAAAAACGAGAAAGCTGGACCCAATTAGTCAACACTATCAACCGGAACGCCCCCTCAACCATGTGTGTGGAAAATCAGACTGATCCAGAGACGCACAAAGCGACTTATCCCCATCCTTTCAGAGACAGGTACTATCTACTCTTCCTATCCGAAAATAACTGACTAACTTGCACAGACTTCTTACCGAATTTCATAATCCAAGCATTACACATACGCCTTCCAACAAGAAACGACACCTAGAGAAAACGAAAAAAAGCCCGTTTTACTCCCACAAACTAAGATTTCTACAATAAACCATACCACATCCATGAACTAAAGTATGTTATACACAATTCTCGTGAAACTTCACCTGGGCCTGACAGGGTGCTTATCAAGATGATCAAAAATCTCTGAAGGGGTCCTCGATTAGTACCTCCTGAAATTGTTCAACAAAGTTTATAAAAATAATATTTTTCCTAACATCTGGCGAGAATCTGTAATCATTTCGATACCTATACCCGAAAAATGCCATAGGGACCCCTGTAACTATCGCCCTATTGCCCTTACCAGCGGCCTTGTTCACTACTCTAAAATTCATGCATGCTTAACAACATCCAGTGCGACAGCCGCAAACGTCACTCCACGACAAACCATCTCATACCTCTAGAATCAAAAAACTGAGTCTTTCTTACGAGGGAAACCTTTCCATTTTTTCAACGTTGAAAAAGTATACGACACTATCTGCTAATGTGGCATCATGAAAGATCGTCATCGCTAGGGTATGAGAGTCCTTCTGCCGCGTTCTATCCACAAAATTCTACAAAATTGTATTGTCAATATTGGTGACACTCGTACGCCCCCCTACCCTCAGAAAATGAGCGTCCTTCAGGGTAGCGTCCAAAGTGTCTCTCTTTTTATCCCTTAAATCTGTCAGCTAGCATACGACTTACCCGCGACGGGAGATTGCTCTTTTTACTGTACGTGGACGACTTGCAAATAAGTAACAGCCACATTGCTTGTTAACAAATCAACATGAACTCCAGAAGTGTTTAAACCAAGTTGGGAACTGGGCTTCCTTATACTCTCTGCACACGATGTTCAAAGTACCGAAAGCCTTCAGCCTTTTGAACGATGAGTCACGCCTCTTCGGTATTTCAGCCAATGAACACGCAGGAGAGTGCGTGTTCATTGGCTGAAATCCCGAGGAGGCGTGACTCATCGTTCAAAGGTCGTAAGGCTTTCGGAACTTTGAACATCGTGTGCGGAGGGTATTGAACGGATTCAGATTTTCACCACCTAAAACAAGAAGCATGCATTTTACTTTTGTCCCCGGCCTGCACCTACTGTAGAACCAGCTATAACGCTGCGCAACACACCTCTAGTATACGAAGATTTGATCAAGTTTCTAGGTCTTCCGTGAGACCCTAAGCTCATGTGACGAACTCACTTTTCAGCCCTGCAGACCCGCTGCAAAAGGTCGACGAGACTTATCCTCACGGTAACGGCATTAAAATTTGAATCCGATCTGGTCACTGGTATGATTTGGTTCAGATCATTAAGACTTCACGCTAAGACTATGGAGCGGTTGTTTACAACTCAGCAGCCGAAACAACTCTCGAACCCCTTTCGATCATTGCTACTGCCATGCGCATCACAACCGGCGCGTTGCGTTCCACTCCCATCAAATCCCAGAACATACTAGCCACCGCGCTTCCTCTTCCTCTTCGGCGAAACTAACTCTCGCTACAATACTATTTCAAGACTAGGAGCCTAATCGACATACACAGCTTTCAACTTCACCGCCAATATTTCCAAGAGACTCATATTTGCGGCTGAAGAAAATATGTGCCCGCCATTCTCCTCACGCGTGGACAACTTTCTGACCTCACTAGACATCACTCGCAAACCTATCAAGCCTTCATTCTCTTACCGAATTCTTCGAATCAGTACACCTACTTGGATGATCCGCCCACCGCCGGGTAATCGAGAGCTTTTAACCCTAACCAAAGCCGAGCCGAGGATACGGCACCCGATCTCAGAGCTGCCCGGCATAGTCTCTCTTCTCTGCCAGAAAACGGTCTGTGAAACAGCATCCCTGAACCTCGAAAACCTCCAAAGCACTCCTCTTCAATTCGCCTCCCGTCTAGCCCTAGCGCCGGAAACAAGCGTTTAGAATGTAACGGCTTCAATCGGGACGAGATGGACTTCAAGGTCAAGGATCAGACCACAACTACCCCACTCAATATATACTTCCTAGAATTTTCGAGGCGGCTTGAGGATCAATATGCAAATATCCGTCATTTAAGACGGCTCCAAATCTGCCGACGCATTGGGAGCTGCCGCCGTATGTGGGGCAACCTCATGTTGTATGTTTTCAGCAGAGCTGTACGGAATTAAATTTCCCACCTCAATTATCAAAACAATTCCCCTCTTCAAATACAGAATCTTCTCAGACGTACGTAAAATACAGTACGACCTTTTTACAATGTCCGAGGCAGGTCAAGTGGTCGAATATTGCTGTGTCCGGGGTCACGCAAGAATAAGAGCTAATGACTGCGCAGACGCTCTCGTTGAACTTGCATCCACCCATTAAGAACAATCTTTTACAATACACTTCCGATATTGGTCCCACATCATTAACTCCTTTGCAACATCCCGATGAAACAATATGTTATAACATAGCGACAGAAAATGCTTTCAGTCAAACCCTCAGTTGGAGATTGGGAAACTGAGTTTTTCACCATGAGAGACCAAATGTTCATCACCCGTCTGTGCAACTCTGGGGTGTCCTCCCCGTACGGTTCCTGCAAACCTTGTGTGAAACCGCGTTACGCACCTACTATTCCAAGCCCAAAAGCTCTATGATCTCAAGGCTTCACGAAAAAATTAAACTCCTAAGTCCTCATCAACAAGACACACTTTACCTTCTGCCTTCCGACTAACGGGTAGGGTAATCCATACTTTCGGACCAACCACAACCGGTTCTCTCGCAATCATCTAGTATCGGAACGAAACTTATGGGACGAGTTTTTTCGTCGTGCACAGACTGATTTTTCACCCAAGAATCAGATTTCTACGAGGTTTCCAAATTCTCACTGTCCTTTGGGGCGCATAATCGCGGACCAGCTGCCTCCTTCACATCGGATACCATTGATTATTCTCAACCAATGAACCACTTCAGCCAATGCGTTGTCTCGGAACGAAGCAGTTCGACACTGTGTCGTATGGTTAACTGTTTCCACTATCTGCTCTCCTAGGGGTCTTCAAGCTCCATGGGAATTTCTGTTCTGGGATCGTGTCACATTGGTCGTCCCCATCATAACTCCGGCTCCGTAACCCTGCGTGCTCCATCAATAGCGAGGCAGGCCTTCAGCACTTATTTTTCTTGCTCTTCCAATCCAGACAACTCTGCTTCCCCAGGGTTACCTTTAATCAGAGGTTTGCAGTAATGCGCTTCAACTTGAATAGCTGAGACATAACAACGCCTCACTGATATTAGTCAACGTTGGCTAGCGAACTTTCAGGGTTGGCTCTCCCTCTGTCCTTTCATCTCAACCGAAATTTTAGAGAATTGTACACGAATCTCCTGTTTTTCAGACTTTTTGGGCACGTCTAACATACCTTTTTCTGCTGTCCTTTGTCGGCTTCGTTTTCTCCCCGGACGCTATTGGGTTTTACCCCTAGCCAAGGCCGAGTCAAGGATACGTCACCCCACCTCAGGGCTGCTCGGCATAGTTTCTTGTCTCTGCTAGAAAACGTTCTGGAAACTACATCCATGAACCTCGAAAACCTCCGAAACACATTTCTTCAATTCGCCTTCCGTCTAGCCCTAGCTCCGGAAACAATCGTTTTGAATGTAACTGCTTTAATCGGGATGAGAAGGACTTCGAGGCCAATGATCAGACCGACACGCATTTGGCCAAAGTTTTGGCCTCCCCTTTCCCACAATCCATCCATCCAACTGGTAAACTCCAGTGAAAGTATTTCGCTGACATAAGGGATATCACACGGGAGTCATGCTCTCCTCTACCTGTAGTTAGGTTGGTCCGTTTCGGCAGAGGTCGCACCAAACGCCTCGAGCTGAGCTACCAATGTCTTTGCGATTGCGATGCTACCACAACTCGACGCTCTTGCATGCTTACGGGCTTGGACTAGGAGTGTGTCCTCCTAGTCCTGCATCAAGAAGGGATCTAGGCCCTCCTCGACCTCCTTTATCTGAAATTTTCCACCTCTCTATAGACAATCAGCGGCGCGACTCATCAGACACGGCGCGTGCTCCATTATCGATACACCCAATAAGCACCAACTATCAAACTTCACCATTATAATTTTGAAAAGGAGACAAACTTGAGACAATCCAACCACTCAACCCTAACACCAGCAGATAAACGAGATGGTTGGTAAATTAAATTGTTGGTAACATCGACAGATAAACGTAATTGTTGGTATGTTCTCTCAGACAAAGCTATTTATCAAACACTGTGCAAAAACGGCCCACCTTCTACACAGTCCAACAATGTGAATATACTCGAACAGGTACACAAATTACAGATTGACCCAAATAACCACTCTCCCTTTACATCAGCCATGACCCTAGCCCCCATCGACCAAACTAAAAACTCCTCTGCAACGAGCTCTGATGGCATAGTTATCATACATTCTTCATAGGCACATACAGTACAGGATGATGGAAAAGTTTTTAACAATTTGAACGATCTATAAAATCATCATAAGACTTAAATGATGGAATAGATTAAAAAAGAGTAGACTTTCCATGTTTTAATGAATCAAGTGATAAAAATTACATTTCAGCTTCGAAATTGGACCTTTTCTAATGAGTGCAAATCTGAACACTGAAGGAAATTCGCAACTGCACGGCGGACTGTTTCCTTGCTCGTTTGTGTGGCGACCTTGCTCAGCAGTTCCTTCAAATATTCATGGGTGTTTATCATGATTTTAAATCAATGCTAGAGGATTTGCGCAAGCCAACAACAATTGAATATCTGAAAGGTACTTGACATGGTTACGACAGAAGTGAGCAGAGGTCAGCATTCTGTTAATTGCTAATCCTGTAAGAAGCAAACTAAGGAATCATATGCAGATTTGCTAATCAAAACATTAGCGGACAGCAATAAGCAATTAGCGGAATGATAAAATTGAGTTCCTCTAACTACCATCTTATTTTTTTGACTTCCTACACCACCCGCGCGTTTTCATAGCATCATGGAAGAGCTAAGTGCAGACACCACCTGTTCAGTCCTAATATCTGTAGACGTGGTAGTTCGTCGGCCTGCGCATACTCTTGCCCACAATTCACTGGACAGGTCATCCCTGACAGCAGACAACTTCGAGAAACTGGGGCTCGTCAAGTAATACGTGCACCTGCTGAAATGGAAAAAGTGGCTGTCCCTGATAGAGGAATTGTAGAAGAAGAATGTACCGTAGCGAGCAAAAATTCGTTTATGGTTAGTCTGTAATCGGAAAAACAAATTCGACTTGCCTTACGTGGAATTTAACATCATATAGAAATTTCTCACGGTACTTTGTGTGGAGAAAGTCTCTTAATGGGTAATATTAATCAAATTTCCGATGAGTTCAAATATAGAGCGGAAAATGGGCATTGAAGATTTCACTTAATTTTGAATCATAAACGAATTTTTGCTCGCTACTGTACAGTACTATCATTTGCCAGATTTTTTTATGATGTATTGATTCTATTGAAATGATTATTGAACTTTGTATATAAACTAATATTAGGAAGCATTATTGTTCTTTAGCACAAAAGAGCTAAGTTGTGTGAGTGTGAGCGTGTGAGGGAATGAGGTGCGCCTTGCCGTCGGCCACCCCCCTTTCTGGGGGATGCGGCCTAGTGTCTGTATCTGTATTATTGTTCTTCGGAAATGAAGTAAAAAATAAAGCGATAAGTGGACTGCTGTGTACGGGAGTTGCAGACTATTTTGTTCGCATTATCAGACCGGCCAACCTGGGCAGCCAACATAATTGCGATTAGCGGAATGCTCAGCAAAGTTAGCGGATTAATGCTTGAGAGACTAACAAAGATTAGCGGGCGCCCACCTCTAGAAGTGAGCAAGTAAAAGTTTGATACGTCGTTGCAAGTTGCAAGTTTCAAAAGAATAAGCTAAAATTTAATTTTTGTCCTACGATACATTTAAATAATGTCTATTTTTTGTCTATTTGTCCATTTTTAAGATGTCTATTTCTAGATGTCTATTTTTAAGAGCATTCAAATTGTTTCAATATTTATATAGTTACACCTTGTTGGTCCACACGTGGTCAGGACTCTCACAGATCTCTAACCTCTCCATTCTACCAACACCAAACCAAACAGCTGGAAACAGTCGAAAACCATATCCATCCTGGACCCCAACATTGCCCCCCACTGAACCAGTCTCATACTGACCTATTTCTTCCCTCTCAAATACACTCTCTGCCCATATGTCGAATACAATCGGATCCTATTCCTGGTGTCTATTGTAATAGCTGGTACCAACCTAGCACAGACCATCCACGAAGTCCTGAACGTAAAGAAGACAGCCCTCACGCATGCTGGTATGCGCTATTGACATAAGTAAGGCCTTCGACACAGTTCCAAGGCGCGTTTTTATTACCAAAATGCCAAACACGCGCATATATTCAAACCATAAATGGCTAACTATTTTCCTCTCTGTCTGGCAGACATATGCACAGTCAGCAATAACAAGACCACGAGCTCGCCATTTCCCCAAAGGGTTCTCCAGGACTACGTCCTTTCCCCTTCACTCTTCAATGCCTTCATGCACACCCGTCCACAAGCAAGTCATATTCGCATTATCAACACTAGACAACGGTGACCACTGCCAGACTCTCATACTCCACAGCCCCAACCGTGCTATGCTTGGAGTAACATGTGATACGGGAATGACGTTCATACCTTACACAAACAATATCATCACCGAAAACAAAATTCGATTGAATGTACTCCCGGCATTCACCACAACTAACCACTAACACTCCAAGGAATCTACATTATAGATTTTTTGACCTACACCCCTCAGGAGGGGTTAAGTGACACTGTCTGTCCTTAAGACCTCACTCCTCAAGAGGGAAGGAGGACGAAAACAAAATATTCCTCAATCCTCTCCAGAACTCAAGCTCATTACCGATCCTTAGCAATGTAGTGCTACAGCGTTTCCCATGGGATTGGTAAAGCATAAGTAAAGCAGAGCTGTTCTCTTGGGGTGGATGGATGATTTTTCATTTTATAGATCATTAACACTTTATTTTAGTATTTAAGTATTTTTTCTAGCTTGGGCTCTATTATTTTCTCTGCCATTTTTTCATGGTGATAGATTTTGAATTGGTTATTATTATATGTATCGAGATAGGTTGAGACAAGGTGACCCAGGGAGGGGAGGTTCTCATGGGACCCGCGGGACTCGGGGACCCGGGGTTTCGGGATCCCGGGGGACTTGGGAGACCAGGTGGATTTGGGGGATCCACTTGGACCTTTCTGGGGCCCTTTGGGACGCCCTTGAGACCCTTTAGGACCCTTTTGAGAAACTGCGGGACCCTTTAGAGGCCCCTCGGAATCCTGGAACCTCTACTCCCCCCTCCCAGCGCTGTAAAACCCACACACAGAAAAATGTGTATGTGAGATGCTTGAGTGGAACAAATAACCATTACAGTCCGCGGATTGCTGGCGCAGAGGGCGAGGGTTGCGTCGAGGCTGGTCGAGGTGCGTCGAGATCGGTCGCGACGAGCCGAAACTGGCCGAAATGATTCGAGACAAGCCGAGATGAGCTGAGGCGAGGGGTCTCGGGGGACTTGGAGAGCTCGGGAAGACCCGGGGGACATGGGTCACCCTCCGGGATTCATCGGGCTCTTTTGCGACCCAAGGGACCAATGCCCCCCCCTCCCCTGCCCTATCCCCTTGAACAAACAATCAGTGCGAAATCAATAATCTGAGCAGTTTTTCTGCCCATGACGAACCTGCTCTTACTTTTTTTTTCACGATCCACAATATTATAACGCTGGAATATTTGTGCAGGAGTTCGTATATGTGATTTTGTGAAAAGGTATTTTTTCTTCAGTCTGTGCTCGCTCGCGCGTGCGCGGACCATATGCAGTTTCTGTGGTTGACCTGAAATGGGCAGCTATAAAACCTTGTGACGCGTTGCGGTTGGAGTCCATCTCATCCGTGAAGCCATAGACCTTGTACCAATTTCGACGATGCTGTCTGTGCGCACTGTCGCGCGTGCATGTTATTCTTATAGTTCTGGGAGGTTGGAGGCGGGGATTCGTTTTGTCTGAGTCTTTATCTTGCCTGAATAAATAAATTGTAATAAAAATAAAATAGACCGCGTAGCTGTAAACATTGTGTTGCGTTGCTGCCGGAGCTGACTTTGTCCGTGTAGCCGTGAACCTTGTACCAATTTCGACAATACTATCTGAGCGCACTGACGTATGGACATATAACTCATGAGGTTCTAAGGGGTTGGAAGCGAGGATTCGTTTCGTTGCATCTGAGTCTTTATCTTACCTAAATAAATGAATTGTATTTATACAACTAAACCGCGTAGCTGTAAATATTGTGTTGCGTTGCTGTCGGAGCTGATGTTGCCCGT
>SDVV010019346.1:0-13551 GCA_016164225.1 Gammarus roeselii | reverse complement strand
AGCGGACGACGACACAAAGCCTTCACTGTAGCGGACGACGTGTTGACGGGGCACAAAATCTCCACAACAGCGGACGACGCGTTGACGGGGCACAAAGCCTTCACAACAGCGGACGACGCGTTGACGGGGCACAAAGCCTTCGCTACAGCGGACGACGCGACACAAAGCCTTAACTACAGCAGACGGCGAGTTGACGGGCACAAAGCCTTCACTACAGCGGACGACGCGACACAAAGCCTTAACTACAGCAGACGGCGAGTTGACGGGGCACAAAGCCTTCACTACAGCGGACGACGAGTTGGCGGGGCACAAAGCCTTCGCTACAGCGGACGACGCGACACAAAGCCTTAACTACAGCAGACGGCGAGTTGACGGGGCACAAAGCCTTCACTACAGCGGACGACGCGACACAAAGCCTTAACTACAGCAGACGGCGAGTTGACGAGGCACAAAGCCTTCACTACAGCGGACGACGAGTTGGCGGGGCACATAGCCTTCACTGCAGCGGACGACGCGTTGACGGGGCACAAAGCTTTCACAACAGCGGACGACGCGTTGGCGGGGCACAAAGCCTTCACTGCAGCGGACGACCAGTTGGCGGGGTACAAAGCCTTCACTACAGCGGACGACGCGTTGGCGGGGCACAAAGCCTTCGCTACAGCGGACGACGGGTTGGCGGGGCACAAAGCCTTCACTGCAGCGGACGATCAGTTGGCAGGGCACAAAGCCTTCACTACAGCGGACGACGCGTTGGCGGGGCACAAAGCCTTCACTGAAGCGGACGACCAGTTGGCGGGGCACAAAGCCTTCACTACAGCGGACGCCGCGTTGGCGGGGCACAAAGCCATCACTGCAACGGAAGACACGTTGGCGGGGCACAAAGTCTCCACTACAGCGGACGACGCGTTGGAACGTCCAACCGCCGCCACTGTCAACATGGGCTCCTGCTTAGACGCTGTCAGTGCGCGTCATTGTCGCCATGACATCCCCAACGTCCCCACAAAAGCAATGAAATTGTGCAAGTTATGCGCCACTCTGTGTGTACGCCGGTGCGAGGGGTGCCAAACATAACTGAAATAGCAGTCCGATGATACAATCTTCAAATTTTTCTATCCGTCTAGGTCACGACCCACTGCCAACCCACTCATAGAACAGTGCACAAAGGTTAGAAGTACGCAGCATCTATTACCATTAAGGCTATATGGTAGGAGCCAACTTCTGATGGCTGTCCAGGCATGTAAGTTTGCTGGGCTCAGCTGTTGAAGGAAGATAAGTCAGTTGTTTGAACACGGCGGCAATGCCAGACTGAGGGTGGCAATGTCAGACTGAGGGCGGCTGCCACGTGTCGCATGTCCCGTAAAGTAGAAAGCAGCTACCAATCAATGCAAATATCTTCAAACGGACGCCCAAGTAAGAAAGATGAGTACATTTACTAATAATAGACGTGTAGATTAGTAAGACTTGTAAACGGCAGCCAGCAAAGCCTAGTCAACTCCATCTTGGATAATGACGTCCATCGGACCTAGTGAAAGAAGCCCCTGCATCGACAAAATGGCGGCCACCCGTACTCTAAAGGATATAGCGTGATGCGCGTGCGGAAGTGGGTTGTAATTAGCTTGACATGTGATAACAAAAAAATAAAGAACAGGCTGTTCAATAGCATAACGAGCTATCGAAGTGTAGGTGAGCAACACTACAACAATAATGACAGAGAAACGGCTGGCAATGCGCGCAAGCGTTTCACCTGAAAGCATATCATCGGCAATGTGTACTGTACGCACACTAGAATTTGTAAGATTTAGGAGATGTTAACGCCGAAAGCAACAGGATAGAGTTCAGCGCATGGTTCCATTGAGACACTATGAAGACAGTCTCATTCTTCTGTTGATGACATGGCATCATCTGCGCCCGTTTCAATATTGACTGCATTTCAAATCTCATCGATGTTCGCGTACTTAGAGGTTTGTCAGATTGTCAAGCAAATTTTATACAGTTTTTAATTGATAAAGGTTTGTCATAGAAATATTACGACCATAAAATAAGTATTTCCAATAAGAGTTTTATCTCGATATTTTAAGCTACTGCGTCCATATGGAGATGTTGTACTGCCCCAATTTTGGCCGCCACCCCGATACTCTATAAACACCGATACCGATTCTCTTATAGAATAATATTTCATAAAATGTACGATACATTTATTTGAAAGTTCCTCATAAGAATTGAACAGGTAAAGCATAACTGATGCTTTCAGGAAAAAAATCCCCTTGCGATCACCGTGGAACAATTTCATGCCTAAATAAAAAGTATGCATAGTTCAAAACATCACAATTTTCTGACATGACAATTTGTCAGAAAACATAAAGAAAATGCCTTACAGTGTCGGTGGTATCGGCTGATTTTCCAGCAACACCGACCATGGATACGCTTCTCGTCTGTATCCTTCCCCAGTCAATTAAAGAGTGCTTATAACCTCCTAGACAGACTTGCCAATTCTCTAGCAGTTTGACTGTTACGGGACCCCGACGTATCGACACTTGGCTGACTAAGCGCGCGAGGCAGCTAACAGCGAATCGTCCTCCGCACAAACGAACAGGGAACATGTTCACTTAAGAGCGATGTGACAGCGTGGCGGAGTCCATGCTGAAATGAAGCGTGTTTTGACAAACTGATTTTAAATACATAGTGGAAGAGTTACACCATAAGCAGGGTTAATCTAGGATTTGAAACCAAGAAGATGATAAGGTAACCATCGTGTCACTGATGTTCTAGGAAATCGGAATGCCTACATTATCAATTCGTTAGATATTTCGGGGCACCTGCCTCAGAGCTACTCCAATGCCATTTTTACTAACCTCACCGAAATAGTGACAAGAGAGTATGGGTTCTTAACGATCCATCAATTTGTGCCAAACATGGGCTGTGGCTGATCTCGACAATTGCGTAACAGAAGAGGGCAATTAATGGTAGAGACTGATAAAGAATCCGCTAGAAAATACCACACTGTTTAGGATTCTTCCCCCCCTCCCCTCCAGCAACTAACTTGCACGATCACACTCTTCCTGCCAGGTCTCTAGTTATTGGCGCTGAGGCTGCAAGCGACAGTGCACTGCAGCTCGGTGTGCCTAATAGCGGAACAGCACTAAGCAGCTAAATAAAAGTGAGCAAAGCAATATCCAATTACAGTAATTGGTTTGGAAAACTACAGATTCAAGAGTACAAGTGTGACGAAATAGTTCCTATTATTCAGGTAAGTGTACAACCCTGAAGGTGGGTTCAATGCAACCACGAAGTCGCACACACCAGCCACTTTTTCATAGTGTAATTTTTTTTAGAGGACCCTCCGCCGTAAACAATCTATAGAGGGGCCTTTTTACCCCAAAAATCACCAACTGCCAACATCATATTGGCAGCAAAGGTTCATGGTGTCTGCTAGGCGCGCGACTGTGAGGTTCTTTCTCACTAGGAGTCTATTTTCACTGGTGTCAGCTAAGAGGCAAGGAAGAGAGACAAACTCGAAAGATCTTCCGTCAAACAGGGCCGCAGTCAGAAGCATGTTGACGAAACCTGTATTTGCATAGCAGGCATAGCTGGCATCACAATCCAGTGACTGTCTGGCTCTCCAGTTCACATGCACTGCACAACCTTCAAACCTTTCAAACACCCGTCACCTGATTGACCCGTCGCTATTGTGTGCCTCAAGTGGCTCACAATTAGTCACCGCAATGATTACTTTCGAGCTACTTTTTTCCAGTCAACACGGGCTATTGAAAAACTGAACACCCACCACAAGTTAGAGAGACACCTAATATTATCAGCAACAAAATAGTGCAAGAGACCAAACGCAAGCTACAGGCAGCCTTTCGTGGACATCACCAGCGCATCGAAGAGCTACGAAATCAGTAATAAGGTAATAGCTTCCTTGGATGAACAAGAGGCGAACAAAGATCTACTGTCTGCCTTCTATGACCATCCTTGCCGTATTGATAAACAATCACACAACAAAGGAATAGAAGCGTTGTTTGTTGCTACCACACCAGGCAATGACCTTCAACTCCACACCAGAACAATGCATATCATACGACACACAGGATGACACAAACACGATACGAGCGTTCAACTCACGCCTAACAAAGCTTTCCACTACTCGAGCGTGGGGACATCGGTGAGGCAAATATAAAATTTAGAGGCTCTTTTGTTTCAAATAATACTGTATTTCAAGGCTCTTTTGTTGGACGAGCCCGACGTGAAAATAAACGACAACTATGAAATTTGCATCAGCAAGGTGAGTGTGTGTGTGTGTGTGTGTGTGTGTGCGTGTGCATGCCATAAGCGTGGCGATTACTCATTATGCCATCCGTCACAAGCAACATTTAGCAAGACAGAAGAGAGGCGTCAGAATGGCACTTCCATTGACTATGGACACTCTTAATGTCCAACAACTGCACTTCCTACATTTAGCAATACAAAAGAGAGGCGTCAGAAGGGCATTCCCACTGACATTGGACACTCTTAATATCCAACAACTGAACATCCCTACATTTAGCAAGACCAAGGAGAAGAGTTAGAATGGCACATCCATTGACTAGGGCCTCTCTTAATGTCATTCAACTGCACAACCCGCTTATAATCGCCAAGCTGTCGACTGGTACCAGACACTGAAGCAAACAGAGTCCTGTGTCGGCCAAGGATAGCGGTCAGAAAGCTCATTATAGCGACAGCGGCCAGCTGGCCTAATCGAATAATCCTGCTGAAGACAGAACAAACAGCTGGCCTCCGTAGTGGAAGTCCACGACATGGGACACTCCGTTCGCGCCCGCATTTTATGTTGGAAATGTAGGAAGTCATCTTCAGCGTTAGAGAATTTCATTGGTATTTGTTCGTAAATATTGTGCCTAATTCTTTTTGCAGTTATTTCTCAATTACTAGACACTCTTTGAACACAAAATTAAACTGGAATAGGAAGACTCGCTTCTTTCACTGTGAGCTTAAGGCAATTTACCTCGCCACACTTGTAACCACACAGGCGATTATTTGACTACAACTTCGTCTTTAACCTAAACGAATAGAGGTTAGTTTGTACTTCCCATTTGAACAAACGTCTATTTTTTATGGTGTAGAAGGAAGCGGTTGACACATGCCAGGTCACCCCAATGCGGTAACTGGCAACCTCTGCTGCACGCAACAGCGGACTGAGGCAGTGAACGTGCGTGCTTTCCTCACCTTGTCCATCCCAATCCATGGTTGAACCAAATCAATTTACTCACAGCCTTGACTTCTTGACAAATAAAACATCACATTACCATGATGTGATGATTCACTTCAATGTTATCTCATTCAATGACATTACTTTCACTTAAGGAATAGGTTTGACGCAATGATACACCACTAAACAGGAAAGGCTGGGCATTCAAACATCAATACTCTTCGTGAAGGCAAATCTCATGCAGGTATTAATCACTCTTAAATGTTTGTCGAGCTCTTGGAATCCATCATTGCTGACGGATGCTAGCAAACAACATGGTGATGCCATTATGATATCTCGTGATGCTCGGAAATGACCAGGTCAGTGTTCCGATGCTTAGTGTGCAGCAAGATAAAGAGTACTTAACCATGACTTCAACTTCTGCTCGTGCGATCAGGCTCAGTACTACCATATTGTCTTCTGACAGCTGTAGAAAAGTTACAAGAAGTAACTATTCCGATCCAGGTATGGGCTTGACCCTCGAGGTGACGGAAGGTGCTGAAGATTAGGTGATCAAGGGCTTGCAATTCAATTTATCGTGAGTTGCAAGCTCTTGATCACATAATTTTCAGCACATTCCGTCTCCTCGAGGGTCAAGCCCATACCTGGATCGGAATAGTTACTTTTCACTTTTCATTTGAGTTTTCTTACACTTCTTTTCATCCAATCAACAGTATTCCAGAGCTTTCCATCACTCAAATGAGGAAGGGTACCATGTAGGTTCTCTTCAATCATGCTTAGGGTTACAGTGTACAGTTGGGCTAAGAATATATCCAAATCCGCGAGTTCGCTATAGTTTTCGGACCGTGCCACAACAATTGGCTGGACTTCAGCTTCTTAGCGCTGATCCCCCGGAGTTTCGGCAGTTGGCACGTAATGACATTCCCATCCTAAGGCAGCTTGACTTTTGCGCTAAACATTTGCAATGTAAGGATCAACTTCTTGTTATTGGCTTCGCGCGCATACTTTTTAGGGCTAGGCAAAAGAATAGCGGCAGTGCGCTTCAATCTTGGATCAGAGAGGGTTTTCGCAGGAATAATGCGTCCTTTGGCCTGGCTTTTCTCTCGCTGACCCCATACACAGCTGCGAAGGCGTGCATGGTCATAAATTTACCCCCCATCTTTGACATTTCATTTCAACCTGAAGTTGGACTGTTTTCAGCTCAGCTCCCCATGGCCCGTGTCAAATGCTTTATCGCAGCTATACAATTCCGAGCAGGCTTCCTGTGAGATGTCTCCGAAAAAATGGAAGAATCCTGGGCAGGATAATAACGGCACCACCTAGCCAGGAGAAGCAGCAGCACAAAGGAGCTGCCGGACGGCTGTTAGGCCCTAGGGAACAGTTGTACAAGGCAAAGATGGCACAGCTTGCCCAGTTGGGTGGGCTCTATTGGTAGGGTCTCACTCCAGTAGCGCCAGTGGAATCTGCTTACTACGTCAGCTCTCATTTATAGGACGCATCATTTCACATTTGCACCTAAACATTCAAGTCCACATTGTAGTTAATTACCAAGTATGTAACAGAGCCACAAGCAAGTTTTTGCTGGTAAAACAAAATTGGCGAATGAGCAATCATCAAGATTTTTTTTTTGGCATTTATGAAACCCGTTCGAACTAAGGTAATTAAAAGAAAAATCGTAGGATAACCTGATATAAAGTTATTTAATATAAATTTTTGTATGAAGAGCTCGTTAAGGGAAGGGTGCCCAGAGCTACAGATGGTGCATACACAACACTTTATAATAGAAAAAATCTTCAAGATTTTAGAAAACGCATTGGAGAGTTGGTACAATTAAACGAGAAAAAACAGACTTAAAATGGACTTATAGGTGGTCGATTTAGATTTTAGCTGTGTGAACAAATGACGTACAGAAACTCAAAGGGGGGCGTGCAAATAGGAGGGACTTTAGCTCGGCTGTGTGCACACTCTGCACTAAGGATCAATAGGAGGGACTAGTGCTCAGATGTGTGCACACTCTGCACCAAGGATCAATAGGAGGGACTAGTGCTCAGATGTGTGCACACTCTGCACCAAGGATCAATAGGAGGGACTTCAGCTCTGCTGTGTGCACACTCTGCACTTAAGGATCAATAGGAGGGACTTCATCTCTGCTGTGTGCACACTCTGCACCAACGATCAATAGGAGGGACTTGTGCTCAGATGTGTGCACACTCTGCACTTAAGGATCAATAGGAGGGATTTTAGCTCTGCTGTGTGCACACTCTGCACCAAGGATCAATAAGGGGGACTTCAGCTCTGCTGCATGCACACTCTGCACTAAGGATCAGTAGGAAGGACTTTAGCTCTGCTGTGTGCACACTCTGCACCAACGATCAATAGGAGGGACTTGTGCTCAGATGTGTGCACACTCTGCACCAAGGATCAATAGGAGGGACTTCATCTCTGCTGTGTGCACACTCTGCACTTAAGGATCAATAGGAGGGATTTTAGCTCTGCTGTGTGCACACTCTTTACTATGGATCAGTAGGAAGGACTTTAGCTCTGCTGCGTGCACACTCTTCACTAAGGATCCGTAGGAGGGACTTCAGCTCTGCAGTGTGCACACTTTGCACTAAGGATCAGTAGAAGGGACTTTAGCTCTGCTGTGTGCACACTTTGCACTAAGGATCAGTAGGAGGGACTTTAGCTCTGCCGTGTGCACACTTTGCACTAAGGATCAGTAGGAGGGACTTGAGCTCTGCTGTGTGCACACTCTGCACCAAGGATCAATAGGAGGGACTTCAGCTCTGCTGTGTGCACACTCTGCACTAAGGATCAATAAGTGGGACTTTAGCTCTGCTGCATGCACACTCTGCACTAAGGATCAGTAGGAGGGACTTCAGATCTGCAGTGTGCACACTTTGCACTAAGGATCAGTAGGAGGGACTTTAGCTCTGCTGTGTGCACACTTTGCACTAAGGATCATGAAGGCTGAGTATCGGACGGAACAAACTGTCCTCAAATTGCGAGGATCACGTCGGTGCTAACCTGCTTCCGAAGATCATGAGGGCAAGTTATGGAATGATCTTCAAGATTACGAGGCAGGTAAAGGCAATACTGTTATGTACGTGGTACATATTTGTTTTCTAAGCACACTCTCGTTATTGCGCAAAGGACCAAAAGGAATTCATTGATGGAGGGAACATAATGCAGGCCAACAGTATGATGGGAGGCAAAATGGAAAAGCTATAATTGCCGACTCGATCGAGTCGCTTTGATGCAGTAGAATCGAACAATACCATGCAGGTACATTTTTTTATTATTCGTTGCAGAGGGCTTCAAGTTGGACAATTTGAAGTTCGTCGAGTTATGCAAACAGAATATGATCCAATTACTTGGTCACTGCGGAACCATCATCAAAATGGCCTATTTCCAGTATGGCCAAGTTGCACAGGAAGCGTTTGATGACGCTCGTTTGTAAGATCAAACCTTCTTGTGGCAACGAGTCTTCCTACCGTAATGTGGCATAAAAGATGCAACGACCTTCTAGACAGGCAGGTCTAAAGGTTAGGTCCTTCTGCTACCAGCTGTTGTACAGCGACCTACGCAACTCGTCCAGTATCGAAAGACAAATGCTCCTGCCGCTTGACGCACATCAGAGAGCCAACATTAGAAGCAGGTCTCATTCCTCTGATAAGCTCACTCGTCCATTATTATTTTAAATAGTCAATGTATTGATAATGTGGAAAGAAGTGAAAGGCAGGGCCAGAACAGTCCTGGCATTACACACGAGCCCATGGCAGCCTCAGAGGGCGAGGATACGTGTTACATCAAGAATGAAGGCAACCGCGCTGCAAGCCAGAAAAGGCTCAAGCTGCTGTAGGAGTAGAACAAAAAGAAATGAAACTGTAATATAGGCATATAAACGAATATTAAAGGTGCAAAATTGCAGTCGTATAGTAGCACTTATAAAACACATGCACCGGACACGCTAAAATCGAAAACGATCGTTACGCGAAGGTGAACAAACACCGAAACAATTCAGACCACAGCAGTGGGACTTACGAATCTTTTCAGAAGACACGTGAAAATAAGATGACGTGTCGTTTTACAGCCAATAAAGCTGCGTAACGACACGCCAGGAGGTCTCATTAATGCAACCATTTCACAAATAATACACAGAAACAGATCTTTTCGATTAGGAAGGTTACAAGCATCTACAGAAATATTAGGCAAAAAGATCAAACAGGCCATTACCTTCGAGGAAAAAATACGGAGTCGGTAAATCCATTTGGGTGCCTTCGTAGGGATCTCGTGAGAATCCCCCCAATGACGCTCATTTGGTAATACTCACAAGAATCGTAACTGAAACTTGACCGGTACATGGCCAGTACAAGGGTCGTCTCATGTCCTTGCACTTGTTTGCCTATAGTTTCCAGTTCGAATGTCATCTCGGAATGTTCGTGAAGTTGGTATCATGAAGCGTGCTTGGACATTGTTGGGTTGCCACGCACTTTTTGAACGTTTCCGAAGCACGAAGCAATATACTGCTTTTGCTTGAGTATTGCTCCCCAGTCAGGGGTTCTGCTCCTGAGTCTCGTATATGCCTAAATGAACGTGTAATTCCAGAGCTACATCCTGCTGGGTGGGGTTTCTCTTTTTGATGAGTGATCGTCGCCACGGTATCTGCCTCCTGTATCGCATGATGGAGCAGGCAATCATTAGGGCATCTGCTTGCGAAGAGCGTTGTCCCTGTTTGGTGCGGCATTTGCGGTTTAATAGAAATTTGTTCTGTCATCTGCTGTCACGTGGAATTCGTTTTCAAGTTCTGTATTTGCAATCAGAATTATCGCATCACTGAAGGCATGCATGCTTTTTGATACAATCGGTTGAATTAGCTCATTCAATCAGTTAACCCTGGTGAAATAATATCAGACCACTCGAACTTCTCTTTCAAATATAAATTAATTTAATAACGGTGCGACCATGAATGCAAGGCCTACGGTGATGCCTTCAGAGGAGGACAGGAGTATCGGGCCCTTGGGTCATTACGTGTGTGAAGGAGCGCTCCGTGCCAAGTGACGTGATACGCCGCCACAACCAATTACCAAGCCGAGGCTGCTGCAACATGACAGACCTGCCGCCACACTAGCGCTACGACGACCAACATGCTGCCTCCGCCAACCAGTCAATCATCTTCTCCCTCAATGGACGACAGCACCTCGTCAATGACCGAGTATGAAACGATGCGCAGCAGCTTCAACAGGTAATTGTGCCGTTAGTTTGTTACTGCAGTGCACGCAAAGTGGCTCATTTCCATCAGAAACAAACGTTTGCCTGCATTCTCATCTAAAGAAAGCCAAATAAGACTTCTTTCTCTGCAGTTGCATCCATTCTCAATAATATAAGAAGGCTGCTTCAACAATTGTCATATTAGAATGTAATGCAATAAATAATTCTGTTCGATAAACGCTTGTTGTAGAACACCACCACGCATAAATAATAATAGGTCGTTTCAAGGGCTCATTTCCTTACCAAGACAAAGAGAATGGAATATTTCGTACTGGTGAATTCTCAGCTTAAATAATTCCGTTAACCATCGTTCAAAAAAACAGGCATAATAGAAACATGAACCGCTGCATCACCAGCTAAATTTTGAAACGCAGCTCCTACATACCTCAGAACATCGCCATCGTGGCTGGTATCGGAATTCTAGTCGGGTCTCGACAGGGGGCCGAGCGCAGTTCTGGACACTCCCTACGCGAAGCGTTGTTAGTGATCAGCTTCCTCTACGGCTGGAAGAAGTATGTGTTGGCCCATCAAATGACGTAATCGCAACCACTGATCGAATAACTAGTATTTGTTGGTAGCTCTCAGCTCCGGAGAGCGTTGGATGAGCAGTGAGCGTCCGTCCATCACTGAGCACCAAGAGGATCACGTCTGTGACCGCATCCCTCGCCTGGTCCTTTTCTTCAGCAGGACACCGGACCGGAAATCAATCCTAGACATTTATCGCAATAGCGGCAGGGAGTCATACCATGGATAATGGAATGGGGCACAACCCCTCCCCCCTCCATACACACATTCAATCAGCGAGTGAGGGACACAATTAAGGGACAAGAGGCCTGAACGAGTCAGCATGGCTGCAACACGTCACACAGCAATAAGAAAAATATTGTCTGGCACACCGTCACGACCCATCTTACTTTGCGGGTAGATAGAAATTCTCGATTTTCATTCAACATTTCTCTCTGGCAGCTCATGGCTACACCATCCCAAATGCTCCCAGTGTGCCCACGTGAAACTAGTCACACTCGGCAACGCATGCGGTCTCAAATTTGGATTATTGCCGATCGACTTTATGTTCTCTACTGTTGTATCTCATCTGAACGCAATAACAGTATTGACATTTACTAGACTTCACAGCACTGTAGATTTATTTTAAGCACTGAGAAGAAGTTGGTAACACTATAAAAAGCTATAAAATGAAGAATCGAAACTGTTCTTCAGCCAGCACATTGTAGTTATGATAATCAGGTGAAGAAGAAATGGCCTGGCATGAACAAGTCGAAGAGTCTTCTTGCTGAGAACATTGAGCGACTGAACACCGACATTGGGCAAAGGAGCATCAGTTCGAAATCTGTCAACAAGTCAAGCTACTTGCTTTCCGTCAAGGAACCTCAGTCAGCATGACGGGTCAACATTACACCAATATATTCAATTTTTACTACAACAGAAGATTGGGGGGACTTTCGCAATATCCTCAGAATTTGTCTTATTCTATTAATAAGTTTATGAAGGTGATTTTTGGGTGCGATTCAACAGAATAAACCCGATTGTTATTTGATGGATTCCATTATCCTCCAAAGCCTCAGACGAAAAAGGGCAAAAAAGGCTGCTCTTTGGCTAAAACGTCTTGGAGAGTCACTATTCTAAATGATGGCCTCCAATTGAAGGCTGTGGAAGTTGGAGTGTTAACTTGGTCAATGCAAGACTGACGGCGTGTTTTCTCTCAAGAGCCCCAGACAGCGCAGGAGGGGCCTTCTCTCAATAGGAAGCAGGCGGGGCCTGTTACCTATAGAGGGGTCATTATCACGCTATCAAAGCGACTGGCGGAGGGAGGGTCGATGGACTCCAGAAGGAAGGTATTTCGGACCAGGGGCAGCGGGATCAATAAAGCCCGATAAGATCAGCGGAGGAGAAACTAGCCACCTACAATCAGATGTTTGTATTAGCTGGTAAATTAGACTAGCAACACGAGATGGCCCTTGCCAAGCTAGCCATCTTGAATGGGCCACAGAATTTTTGTCCTCAATTTATAAAAGTTTCAGCGTATAAAATGTAAGCAGTCAAAAGAGAGCAAGAAAATTCTTGGGACACGCATGATATTTAAATGAATAAATTCAATACCAAATACTCCATGAGCCTACCACGGTGGCAAATTGAAATCGATGGAATGAGTTCGGGAGATTTTAATAACCGTTTGTCTTACAACTCATGCGAGGTAGCGTTGACGGGGCTGATAGCCTCCAATCTTTGAAGACCCTTATTCGTTGAAAGCAGTTCAATAACACGGCACTTTTCCATGCTATCATGGCTCACTACAAAGGACAGGATGATCGATGTGAGCTTCTAATGATGATAGGCCAGAGCAGCAGCCCATCAGGACATCGCCTGACCAACGGGTTCCAGCAGTTGGCATAGAGTTTTTTCAAAGCAACCAGCTAAAATGACAGGCGAGCTATCATCGGCCATTCGTTGGTTGAAAGTCGGCCGACTTTGTGTTGCACTACCGTTGCCAGCAATAAGCTACGAACAGTCACGGCAGCCCGTACTCGATCAGTCTTCTGCCTGTCCTATCCAAGATTCTAGAAAAGGTAATATCTATCCAATTGATTGATTACCTGGAATCAAACAAGCTGTTGAATGACTGCCAGTAAGCTTATCGGCGAAAATTGTCAACAGAAGACGCACTTATGAGCATCACTGAAGATCTGTACAAAAACTTTGATGAGGGGCAGATATCTCTGCTGGTATTGCTAGACTTATCGAAAGCATTCGACAGTGTAAGCCACAAAATTCTCTTTGACAAGCTCCGCAACATCGGAATAGACCCTACTTGGTTCGAAAGTTATCTGATGAATCGGCAACAATCAGTTAAACTCGATAACGCAACTATGTCAAATTCGGCCACAGTTGCCTATGGGGTCCCTCAAGGTTCGATACTTGGCCCCTTGTTGTTTCTGGTTTTTGTAAATGACATCGACTGCAAATTACCAAAAAATCAAGCGAAAATGGTAATGTACGCCGATGATGTCCAAATATTGCTCTCACAAAAACCGTCAGATCTGAATGCGCTAAAGGAGGAC
>SDVV010019345.1:0-13551 GCA_016164225.1 Gammarus roeselii | reverse complement strand
CATATATTGTCAGGTAAACGTGACAATAACCTCCTTAACACTCAGTGACGCCATATATTGTCAGGCTACCGTGACAATAACCTCCTTAACACTCAGTGACGCCATATATTGTCAGGCTACCGTGACAATAACCTCCTTAACACTCAGTGACGCCATGTATTGTCAGGCAACCGTGACTATAACCTCCTTAACACTCAGTGACGCCATATATTGTCAGGCTACCGTGACAATAACCTCCTTAACACTCAGTGACGCCACATATTGTCAGGCTACCGTGACAATGACCTCCTTAACACTCAGTGACGCCATATATTGTCAGGCTACCGTGACAATAACCTCCTTAACACTCAGTGACGCCATATATTGTCAGGCTATCGTAACAATAACCTCCTTAACACTCAGTTACGCCATATATTGTCAGGCTACCGTGACAATAACCTCCTTAACACTCGGTGACGCCATATACTGTCAGGCAACTGTGACTATAACCTCCTTAACACTCAGTGACGTCATATATTGTCAGGCAAGTATGATCTGCGGACCACGCTCAGCTTTGAACTATACTTTTACCTGCACAAATAAGCCTGCTAAGTTTGGAAGGGTCGTAACAGCAGGGCTTGTGTTTAAGTGCATCGAATGATCCCCCCCCCCTCATTATTATTGTCACTGAACTCGTGCCTGTCTTCGGATGAGCAGCCACGCCCCGTTCATGCTCTTCAGCCGCCTTCAGCATCAGGTCACTGATCTTGGTTATGAAGAATAGGCACGTTCAGAATTTTAAACAAATTCGTGACGTATTACTAGAACTTGCCAACGTTATTTATTGGACCACATGACATTAAGTGGCACCAGACTACAGTGCTGTCTTGTATACCTGCCTTGCTTCATTCCTTCACCCTCCCTTCCCTGCCATCCTCTCTTTGCCCAGGCCAGGGAAGGCTGTTTCGTTTCCATTATTTTTCCTGCAATCGATCAGCCATTTAATGACGTTCATAGCAAATCCTTTTTATGGCACAGTTTCTGATATGGGCGGTGGCTGGAGCGTCACGAACAGCGGCAGTGGGGACATCATCAGACAAGCAATGAGTGTGGACGAGTAAACAAATGGTGAGTCGAGTTCACGAAACAAGACATTAATTCAACACAACTAACAATATTTGTCGCTGGGGAGTAACAAAAGTCGTTGAGGATTATCGCTGGGTAGTAAAAAAAGTCGCTGGGAAGTATCGTTGGGAGTAACGAAAGTCGTTGGGAGTATCGCTGGGTAGTAACGAAAGTCGTTGGGGAGTATCGCTGGGGAGTAACAAAAGTCGTTGGGGAGTATCGTTGGGGAATAACGAAAGTCGTTGGGGAATATCGTTGGGGAGTAACGAAAGTCGTTGGGGATTATCGTTGGGGAGTAACGAAAGTATTAGCTTACCCGACTGAAACTTACCTAATTATTAATAATATTAGACGTTTGAAAAGCGACGGAGTGAAATCAAGTCATGTAATAAATAATCAAACATACATTGTCTGCCCTAATGCCCTTGTTAGGCAGCAATCATTTATGATTCCTCCATTAACTTAGTAACGAGTCCAATGAGTAAATAACAATAATGTAAAAACTATCTCTGTTTCCAAAGCGCTGTTCGGAACATCAGCTTATCCGATGAACAAGCTGATCCGAACAATCAGCTCGCTATGCGTTGGCTTCGATTTGATATTCGGATAGACTGCCAAGTCTCACACAAATGGACCTGGAAACTATCCCGAATAAAGAAGAAACCAAATGCAAATATCCATAGTTTTCCTGCCGCCGTGGTTATAGAATTTGTCAAGTTAAATATTGCTCTTGGACAATTAGGTTGCAAAATGTAGAATTGGTGTCAATGATTCATTTACTTTTATTCCAAGTTACATATCATAGACCCCAAATGTCATAGAAAAATAGTAACTTATGTTAACAATGATTTGACGTTATTCCTGTAATAAAATTGCAGATGATTGCCACACATTATTGTCCCTGCAATCATGCAATCTCTGTGGGTCCCTATTACCGGTAATGTTCATGCAATCTCTGTGGGCCCCTTTCACCGCTAATGTTCATGCAATCTCTGTGGGCCCCTCTTACCGGTAATGTTCATGCAATCTTTGGGGCCCCTTTCACCGCTAATGTTCATGCAATCTCTGTGGGCCCCTCTTACCGGTAATGTTCATGCAATCTTTGTGGGCCCCTTTCACCGCTAATGTTCATGCAATCTCTGTGGGCCTCTTTTACCAGTAATGTTCATGCAATCTCTGTGGTTCCCTTTCACCAGAAATATTCATGCAATCTCTGTGGGCCCCTTTTACCGGTAATGTTCATGCAATCTCTGTGGGCCCCTTTTACCAGTAATGTTCATGCAATCTCTGTGGGTCCTCTTCACCAGAAATATTCATGCAATCTCTGTGGGCCCCTGTCACCGCTAATGTTCATGCAATCTCTGTGGGCCCCTCTTACCGGTAATGTTCATGCAATCTCTGTGGGCCCCTTTTACCAGTAATGTTCATTCAGTCTCTGTGGGCCCCTTTTACCAGTAATGTTCATGCAATCTCTGTGGGTCCCTTTCACCAGAAATATTCATGCAATCTCTGTAGGCCCCTTTTAACAGTAATGTTCATGCAATCTTTGTGGGCCCCTTTTACCAGTAATGTTCATGCAATCTCTGTGGGCCCCTTTCACCGGCAATGTTCAAGCAATCTCTGTGGCCCTTTTCACCGGCAATGTTCAGGCAATCTCTGTGACCCTTTTCACCGGTAATGTTCATGCAATCTCTGTGGGCCCCTTTCACCGGTAATGTTCATGCAATCAATGTGGGCCCCTTTCACCGGTAATGTTCATGCAATCTCTGTGGCCCATTTCATTGGTAATGTTCGTGCAATCTCTGTGGGCCCCTTTTACCGGTAATATTCATGCAATATTGTTAGGCCCCTTTCACCGGTAATGTTCATGCAATCTCTGTGGGCCCCTTTTACCGGTAATATTCATGCAATATTGGTCAGCCCCTTTCACCGGTAATGTTCATGCAATATTTGTGGGTCCCTTCCACCGGTACGGTTCATGCAATCTCTGTGGGCCCCTTTCATCGGTAATGTTCATGCAATCTCTGTAGGCCCCTTTCACCGGTAATGTTTAAGCAATCTCTGTGGGCCCCTTCACCCGGTAATGTTCATGCAATCTCTGTGGGCCCATTTAACCGGTAATGTTCATGCAATCTCTGTGGGCCCCTTTTACCGGTAATGTTCAGGCAATCTTTGTGGGTGCCTTTTACCGGCGGAAACAATCAGCGCAGTCGCTGCTGCCATCGGGGCCACCTGCGGCCACTTTAGGGCGTCCAGGAGCGGGTAATGTGGACTGTGGGCAGGGGGTGCTGCTAAAATGAGAGCTGATGGCAGAGGGGTCACTGCTATTATTAGCGGTGTCAGCAAGGGGTGCTGACAATGGGCTCTGCTACATTGGAAACAGATGGAGAGGGGCACTTCTTTAATGACGACTGACAGCCAAGGCGATGATAAGAGGGTGGCGGTCGGGAGTGGGCGCTGCTATAATAAACATTCTCGGCAAGGGGATATAGGCAGAGGGTGCTGTTATAATGTGGGCTGTCGGCAGTGGGCGCAGCGGTAGGGGAGGCAGTCGGCAGGAGTTGCGGTCGTAATGGAGGCTGTCGGTAGGGGGCTCTACTATGATAGAGACTGTCTGAAATGAGCGCTACTATAATGGGGGATGATGGTAAGGGGTACTGCTTTGATGGGGCAACCGGCAGAGGTGCTGCTGTATTGTTGGTAAGCTGCGGAGCATTTACCATAAAGGGGGCTGTCGGCAGGAGTATCTGCCACTACCAGACACAGTGCAATCAAACGGTTTTACACTGCACGGATGATAGTATCGGCGGATTCTACTAACATAAATGATAACTCGTGCTGATATGATAACTGATAAATTATAAATGATAACACCTGCTATGATAACAGATAAATGATAACTCCTGCTGATATAATAGGGATTGTTCCACTTATCGCACTCAAAATCCTTCATCAGTTTATCTCTAGAACACTAACTGCTTCCTAACTGTTTCATTTTCGGCGGAAATGACTACACCGAATTGCGATGAAGTCCCTGCTTCATTCTCGTTAATTATTTGCTCATAACTTCGTGCTGGTTATTGTTAAGCAGTAATTGCGCGATGATTGGGAGACGCAGAACAAACTGGAGCATTTTTGAGTCGACAGTAAATAAATATACAAAACATTGACGTTGTTTTTTTAATTACATTTTATTTTTTTAATACTTTATTATTTCAGCCCTACCCGCACCTGCTCTTCTCTACCCATCCAGAAATAACACTCTCACCTTTCTCTTCCCTGTACCTCAACTGCTCCTTCTCCTTACCCTTCCTCCACAGCCCCTGCGTGACCTGTAATCGCCTCTGGGCTGCCATTGCATATCAATGACCCTCCTTCCTTGCGCATGACCCTCCCTCCTTGCGCATGACCCTTCCTCCTTGCGCATGACCATCCCTCCTTGCACATGACCCTCCTTCCTTGCGCATGACTATCCCTCCTTGCGCATGACCATCCCTCCTTGAGCATGACCTTTCCTCCTTGCGCATGACCCTCCCTCCTTGCGCATGACCCTCCCACCTTGAGCATGACCCTCCCTTCTTGCGCATGACCCTCCCTCCTTTCCTTAGACAAAGGAGAAAAAATAAATTGTCGATAAATAATTAATTCTTCACAAACAATACAAATTCATGAAGAAAATTGATTTATCCGCATGGCGGAAAAAATGAACTGCGACCTTTGAGAAAACCATACAATGAAACCGCTGAAGTACAAGGAAAAAAATTAGATAGCACTAACTAAGCGCATTTGCGTTTCTGTGGCGACTCAGTTCTTGATCTGCTTTGGGCCCGCAATTGACTCTCGCTTGGACAAGTCTAGGCTCATGTACTCGATAAGATAGAATTTGGCAGCTTTTTCACAAACACAAGTACGACGCCACGACGTCAAATGATGCGATGAACACATGAATCAGGTGAACAATAATCTTCACACGAGGCAGAGAATTGTTTGGTTCAGATTTTATAATACATTTCAAAACTCGTTACAACGGAACGCAGAGCCGCGAATGGAATTTTGTTAGTGTGTTATTCCTACCATTTGTCCCTATTGAATTTTAAAGCATAAATAAGAGTGCGATCAATAAAATGTCAGTAAGCCTTTGAGCATAATCGAATTTTCTCAACTGCATATTTCTCGAGAACATTGATCTTATGAGAACTTTTTCATGTACCAAATCAAACAATTCGAACCGTCACTTGATTAGGCCTTTGATTATCACGAGCTAATGCCACGCAGCCGGAGAGTTTAGTACGTTTGGAGGATCCAATAGACGAATTCTCGAAAGCAACGGTAAACACCTGATACTCTTACTGTACATCACGAATTCAGACATTTTGAATCAATTTCTCTTTCCCTTTGCCTTACTTTGATACTACGCCCCTCATCATGCCTGTTTGCATGGCAAGCCCGATTCTGCTTCCTGTTTTCCATTAGCCTAGTCTAGTTCATTTGTACTTTCCAGAGACAAGTAGCCCGTTCGTCCATTCCTATGGCCTTCACGCGTCCTTCTTCTGGATTCCCATTATCATAAGCACCTATCAACCATGCACTCTTTGGATCCTCTGGCAGTCACAATCCCATTTAGTTTGCTAAGCAAACATTACAACGACTAATGACAGTTCTGAGAAACGAAACGGCGAAATGGAAGGAAGTTTTGAGCCATTAAATCGGTGCTGAGGAGGCATCTGGGAAATAGAAGGGTTCATTGCCTGCAGCAAACTGGGAGTTTGGAGATGAAGCAATTATAGCTGCAGCGTCGATATGATGCTATATGGACGCGATTGCCGTGACAGTTTATTGTACGGCAGCTGCAACGACGGGTTGATCTTTTCCTTTGACATTTTCTTACGAGACTTTGGAGCAGGAAAATATTTTCATATGTCGAGGCAAATACCAAGAGCCGATGATATTCCAACATGATACAAAATTTTATTCAACAACCTAACATCTCAATGTTCATAAAAAATACCGAAAAAAAATACGTTGCATGGGCACATTTTCCTGCTCGGCCAATCACTTGCTATAGTCGACAGATGGCAAATTTCAAAATTACACCAATATTTTTTTATTTGAACCTTTCTCACGCGGTAAAGGACTGCTTCCCGGTATTGAGAAAGACCAAACGAATTTTATCTCATTCCCAACATAAACAAGTGGAAACAGATTGAGACCCTATGCTTCTACATCTGTTTTCGAATATTTGATAACGTATCCCCAGAAAATGCAAACCGGATTTTATGTAAACGAAAAATTGAAACATAAGGAACAGGAATAAAAAATAGGAAAAGAAATGCTTTGATGTTACTGAACTTGACCATAAATTATCGTAACAATCATCAATCCCAAATGAGAAGAGACGAACAACTATTGAGAAAACAATTAACTAAGAAGAAGATGAAGCGAGGTGTAGCAACAATAACTAGAATGACAAGAATTGACTGTTGAGCGACAGTTAGTGCTGGGGGGAACGGGGGACAGTAAATGGATGACGGCAGTCGGTACGTCGAGTGAACAAGGACCACTGGGGGGATGACGGCAGTTGGTGCGTCGGGTGAACGGGGAACACTGGATGGATAACGGCAGTTGGTGCGTGGGGTAAAGGGGAGCACTGGATTGATGACAGCAGTTGGTGCATCGGGTGAACTCCAGTCAAATTTATGCAAATTAGATTTTCAAATAAAGCACCTCGTCATAGTGTCCACAATGCAATATTGTTAAGCGCCCTCTCACGACAATTTAAATCAATGGAGGCTATGGCTGATAGGTGATAAGGTTTCAACTCATCGCATATCGATAGTGTATTTGATTTAATAACGATTGCTCCGATGCCCTTTTGTTCCGTGGCACACAACATCACGGCTTATATAGTGTGACTCTCGGCGGATACAAGGAAACTTTTTATTTTAAGAGCTCTGCAGGTTTTGTTTTTTGTTCTTTGTTGCAACAGTTACCCTCTCGCACCGATTGGGCACCAACTTGTTATTTTCAGGAAAGAGAGAGGAAAAGATGGCCGCAAAACCTTGCTTGTTGTGATACAGGGAATTGTCCGAGCGGAGGCTTGTGGGGATTTGATTTGAGATGGGCAGCAGACAAGTGGAATGCTTGCTATACTCGTGTATTGGTGATCATAAACACCCACTGAAAGGTGGTGGTTGGGAGAAGACGGAAGAATTCTTGCAATAGAAGAAAGAAAGACGCGCTGGTACGGTGACATTCTCCTTTATAATTTTATGATGACGATACAAACCGGTTTTCAAATCAGTGCAGAAGATAATTGACTACACAGCATCCCCTGTTGTCCCATGGGTGTGAGGTACAACATTACTATTTTCAACTCAAGAAGAATTTCGAACAGAATGTTTTTAATCAATCGAAACAGTTGGACAATAATTACTGGAAACAAAGAAGAAAACGGTACGAGGCAGCTGAACGCATTGCAGAATTCATGAATACTGTTCAAAATATCATCAGAGCCCATCAGTATGGGATGTTAGGACTAACTCAAGCACGAGCAAACCTGAATTAAGAAGATATACAAGCAAGACTCATCTTTTTATTACATAATCATTGTGAGTAAACATTTACATATGAACAGGAACGTCCTTCAGGAATCCCGCTGCTGTTGGTCACTAGCATCTTACTGTCATGTCAGCTGCTCGTACGTGCAACTGAAAGCTAACATCTTGCGTATAAATATTTCCAATGAACGTCCAACTGCGCATTGATGTTGACGATCAGCACAGTTCAGGATGAACGACTCTACATTCTTGGTAACCACTCTTAGCCCTGCAGTTCAACAGAGCAGTTCTAGAAGCGGGCTATAGTTTATCAATTGAAGCGTGAGCTATGTTGCTAGCTAATCTAACAACAGAGTAGTTCTGGCTAGGAGCGGGCTATAGTTTATCAATTGAAGCGTGAACTATGTTGCTAGCTAATCTAACAACAGAGCAGTCCTGGCTAAAAGCGGGGTATAGTTTATCAATTGAAGCGTGAACTATGTTGCTAGCTAATCTAACAACAGAGTAGTTCTGGCTAGGAGCGGGCTATAGTTTATCAATTGAAGCGTGAACTATGTTGCTAGCTAATCTAACAACAGAGCAGTCCTGGCTAAAAGCGGGGTATAGTTTATCAATTGAAGCGTGAACTATGTTGCTAGCTAATCTAACAACAGAGTAGTTCTGGCTAGGAGCGGGCTATAGTTTATCAATTGAAGCGTGAACTATGTTGCTAGCTAATCTAACAACAGAGCAGTCCTGGCTAGAAGCGGGGTATAGTTTATCAATTGAAGCGTGAACTATGTTGCTAGCTAATCTAACAACAGAGTAGTTCTGGCTAGGAGCGGGCTATAGTTTATCAATTGAAGCGTGAACTATGTTGCTAGCTAATCTAACAACAGAGCAGTCCTAGCTAGAAGCGGGCTGTAGTTTATCAATTGAAGCGTGAAGTATGCTGCTTGCTAATCTAATTATTTATTAAGCATTGCATATGCTCGTTTGACGAATGTGTTATGGGTTCCAGCGCTGGATCATTTCGCGATTTAAGGCTACATTTTGAGTATGTAAGTGCATAAGAAGAGTGGGAGATCAGCCACTCTGTGGGATTCGGCCTGGTGTCCGTATCTGTGTCCGTGCATATGATCGTTAATAGTTAAAATCTTCTGCATCAATGGTTTCGTCTGAAAGTCTTCCTGTTTGTGATCAACAATAATTTCACTGGCAAACATTAATATGATTGAAAGTTTGATACCTTTGCAATGGGTCAGACTTGATACTCCTACCGGTTCATCATCCTCCAACAGCAGGACTCCCTGAATCTGGCCACCCGCTGCAGGATGTGCAATAAACAATTAATGTCAGATAAAGAATTCTTTGCCAAATCTTTCTCTCCTATTTTTTTGATGTTGGACCAACTATGCACTGAATGTCCGAATGATTGGTCAAAATATATTGGTCCTGTCCTGAAGTCTATTTTTTTTGATGGAAAAGCTTTGGTGACTAACAAGTGCACAACACCGCTTATCGGCCACGGCTTTGTCAGCGGGAAAAAAATGCATTTGATGTGTCATGATCGGCAGCAAAGTTCAAACAGGTTTGTGAAAAACTTGGGCGTCCGAGGCCGTCGTGGTTTTTGACCTGCTGCGGCAAGGGCATAAACTTAAGGATATGTCGCCGCAAGGTCATTTGCGCAAATAGGAAAAAGTAATACGTACAAGTAAGGAATTAAACGCACAATAACGTATCGTCGAAAAGCATTATGTGAGCCCTTGGACAGATTATGGCATCATGAATGTAGGGAATTCATGAGTGTAAACAGTTTGAGAACAATAGGAGGTCAAAAATCTATCCTTAAAGACAGTTATGACAAGTTTTTGCCCTGTTTAGAGAAGTGGAATGGGCTCTCATAATTTACCCATGTACAATCACGGCATACAATTATCAGATTATAATAAAATGAACCTTTGGTCGCATGTGTCTACATACTGATGGGAGGGTAAACAGGGGCAGTGCTCGCGTTTAGGGACCTCAAAATATTATATTAGCAGATCAGGGAGAATGCCCATCACTGTCTGATTGGGAAGACATAAATGAATACCATAAAGTTAAAATAGGTCAATTAATAATGAAATAGGAGGGAAAGGTTATCATCAGAACAGGTCACGCTGACGATGACAATGCATGTATCATCTGAGTTTAGGAAGATTCTTGTCCTATGAAAAACTATATTCACCCCATGCCGATACGGATCTCATGTAAGTATCTCTACATCTTGACTGACGGACCTCAGCAGTCATTTTACTCTTTGAGGGCCAAAACTCAGGCGAATGACTTAACTCTTTGAGTGCCGCATCTCAAAAGAGTTTCTTCACTTTCTGAGTGCCGCATCTTTGGCGAGTCGCTTAACTCCTCGAGTGCCGCATCTTTGGCGAGTCACTTTACTCCTCGAGTGCCGCATCTCAGGCTAGTTACGTTATTCCTTGAATGCTGCATCTCAGGCATATGGCTTTGCTCCTTGAGTGTCGCGCCTCGGGCGAGCACTCAACATCTTATGCGCAGTGATATAAGTTTGAGTTCGTCGAGTCTTTGCAGATATGTGTTTTTTTCTGAGTTCCAGAAACATTTTGTGGTTCGGTGCTGCACACGTTCCATTTCGTTAATATCCCCTCTTAGGTGAGGGGACCAAAGTTGTACTGCAAATTATATTTGAGGCCTGACAAGTGAAGTATGTAACGGAAGCGTGATGTCCCTGGACTTGTAATGGAAATTTCGGGATATAAAGCCAATGACTCTATTGCCTTTCTTGTAACTAGCTTCCACTTGTTTTTTCCACTTGAGATCTTTGGTAATTAATATTCCTAGGTCTCGTTGTTGGTCGACTTTAGTCAAATACTGGTCTGCCATGATGTAAGGTGAATTTCGATTTTGTGATTCAACGTGTATAATAACAGTGCAATTTTCAATATTAAAGTTCAATTCCACTTTTCAGACCAATCCATCAGTTTATCAAGATCCCTTTGGATGGTTATGCAATCCTACTCCCAGTCCGCTTTATGGTAGAGTTTAGTGTCGTCAGCAAGTTTTGTTAGCTTGCTAACGATGTCGGTGTCCTGGTCATTAATATAAATTATAAAGAGAAGGGGCCCAAGAACACTGCCATTGGATACTCCTGATGTTACCGCTGCCCAGTAACTTTTTCCTAGGTCGACCCAGGCCCGTTGCTTGCGGCCCGTGAGCTAGTTTCGGAGCCACCTGGCCACGTTGCCAATTATGCAGAGGGCACATGCTGTCACGAACAACACGCCTCTCATTTACATATGCATAGAACCATTTAGGATTGTGCTTGGCCGATTTAGCAACATTTTTTTCCTTGTTTCTCTTGGCACTTATGACCACTCTCTTCACTCTTCTGCCAGCCCGCTTGTGGGCTTCTTCTGACTCTTGTGTTGGATTAACTTTGCGGATTTGGTACAATGTCTGCCGACAAGCAATTGCTTCTTGAATGTCATAATTTATCCACGAGGGATTGTTCATTTGTACTTTTCACGCCGGGATGTATCGCTTGCTTGCCAGCACCACCTTTCACGCAACGCATTCATCAGCGGTCCTGCCATCGAACTGGTATCAGGAGACTATGTTTGTTATTTCTTCCTTCAAACCGTCAAAGTTCGCTCTTCGAAAATTGTAGTTCTATCGTGCTGGTTTCCGTATTCTTCGGTTTGCTGTGATCTTGAATTCAATGGTATGGGATCATCTATTTTTTCTTAAGCTGTTACCAGTTCTACTAATTGTTCTTTAGTCGATAGAACAAGGCCCGGGATGTTTCGCCCCCTGGTTGCTTCTTCCACTTACTGTTTTAGGTTGTTAATATTTAGGAGTCGTATCAACCTGCCACCCGGTAGTTCAGCCCAACCTATAAAACGTCGTTTCATAGATGGAATTTTATGTGCGCGTATGCATCTTGTCACTGCATCTATTGTTTTGGACATGATTAAATGAACGCCTGTAGTTGGATTTGCGATATTCGTGCTTGGACAATAAATGAAACGTGTTACGTATACAGGGCTTTGGTAAAATATTATGGTTTGTGTATATAATTTTGAAGCTTCTATTCACAATTAAGTACGCAGGTCATAATGTAGATGTCTACAAGTGATCTACAAGGAAATAAAAATATTGCCTTAGAAAAAATGTTTCCTATCCAGCGGTTGCTCTTTCAACGTCCGCCGAGAATCGAATTTCACATAAACACTTCTTGGCGATCCTCACATGAAAACTAATTTTGGAAAAGATGCAGTTAAAATATACATCAATTCTTTCCTATGAGTAAGTTAACTGAATGAAATCTGAACACTATGACGTTACTCAAGAGCAACGGCGTTGGGTATTCATTGTGCCCATGACTTCACTACTTACCGTTCAGAATCAAGAAATGCACCATCCATCCAACATTGTCAATTGCTATTTGAAAGTTCAACTAAATCGTTGTATGAAATAGTAATAAGGTATCCTGTTACAGCACTGACATCGACCAAACGACCTCAATACTGGCACTAATATTCTGAATCCCGCTTCAGATCACTGGTGAAATGTAACTGAAATGTTGTTAGTAAAGACTGTGGAGTAAGGTTCGTCCATTTACCTTCTTCGAGCCGCAGCCACAAAAGCGAGGCACAGGCGACCTAAACGCTGAGTTGTGGCGCTGCTAGACTAAATATCAGGAATCCGAGGGTTTCAGTGTAAAATGCCTATGCGTGGATTTTTGTTTAACTTTCATTCAGCTGCTTCTCAATCACACATGTCCATGAAAGACAACGACCACCTCACAGTAATGTGCGCCCTTGGCGGCTATTACCTGTTACAGGGTGTTAAATATCACCACCCCATGCACCGTCTTACTCACACTCCCAACCCCCAGGTAAGGAGTTCAAGCTCTGTCGAGGAGTGTATGAGTGGACAGAGAGTTATGGGATGCTTTGGAATGCGACGGACGTCAATCGGGACAGAGAAGCCTGCAGATCAGATCATTTTAAGATCTATTTGATTAATTGATTTCAAAACTCACACGACACGTAGAACTATGCAATCAACATTAATCTGACGAGGTAAATGTTCAAATTTATGATATGACATGTTCCATTGCTTGATATTGGAGATTTCTCATGAATAATGGCAGCTACTTCAGTTGGGAAAAAAATCTTAGACTTGATATCAGTGAATGGGAAAATGACCATCGGTGTACTGCAACATGGATCATAGATAAAAAGATGAGTTCTATATGCTTTTGATTTACCAGAAAGTCCCGCATTCTTGACGTCACCAAGGACCCGCAATGACAAAATGAACCTTAGATATATACTTATTTTCGTAATTTATTCTCATTCTTGGTTGAGTTTCAAAATGAAATGAAATCTTTTCACTCGCATGCATGCAGGACTCCGTCATCAACTTCATCAACGTTGGTGAAATTAAAATAGCGGTTTATACATGCAATCAACTATTCCTGGTTCAACATCAAAGCAGCACAAGCTGCAGGTTGCCGTCTCGGCTAAAAAACTCTGAGCCCGGTTAATATTACCTGGCAACCTTGACCTTCCGAACTCCTGGCTCGTGTGCAAACTTGACCTCCCAAACACCTGGCTCGTGACCAGCCTTGACCTTCCGAACTCCTGGCTCGTGTGCAAACTTGACCTCCCAAACACCTGGCTCGTGTGCAAACTTGACCTCCCAAACACCTGGCTCGTGTGCAAACTTGACCTCCCAAACACCTGGCTCGTGTGCAAACTTGACCTCCCAAACACCTGGCTCGTGACCAGCCTTGACCTTCCGAACACCTGGCTCGTGTGCAAACTTGACCTCCCAAACACCTGGCTCGTGACCAGCCTTGACCTTCCGAACACCTGGCTCGTGTGCA
>SDVV010019344.1:0-13551 GCA_016164225.1 Gammarus roeselii | reverse complement strand
CGGTATCCTACGCCCCCGCCCCCCGCTGCGCTTACCCCGTACGCTCGGTGAGTCAAGGTGCATGCATCGCGCCAAAACTAACTCTATTTATCCCTATCTATAATCCTTCACATTTGCGTTTCGCACAGATACTATCTACTCCCAAGTCCTCCGAGCTCCCCGGGCCCCCTCGTCTCAGCTCATCTCGGCTTGTCTCGAATCACCTCGGACAGTCTCTGCTTGTCGCGCGACCAACTCGACTCGCCTCAACATGTTTCGACTGATCTCGACGCACCTTGACCTGCCTCGACGCGACCCTCGCCCTCTGCGCCAGTAATCCGTGGACTGCAATGGTCAACTGTTCTACTCAAGCACTCCACAAATACATTTTTCTGTGTATGGGTTTTCCAACGTGGGGAGGGGAAGCCAGGGTTTAGAGGGGCCTCAAACGGGTCCCAAAATTCCTCAAGGAGGTACGTAAGGGTCTCACGGGTGTCACAAAGGGCCCGGAAGGGTCCAAGATGACCCCCCAAAATCCCCCTAGTCTTCTGAGTCCCCCGGGTTCCCGAAACCACCGGGTCTCTCAAGTCCCCCAAGCCCCACGAGCATCCCTCCCTCCCGGTTCACCTAGCCTCAGCCAGCCTCGGTTCGTCTCGACTCCTCGCCCCACCAGTCGACTCGTCCCCACTCGTCTCAGCCTGCATCGACTCGCCCCATCCCCTCTAAGATCAACGTAAACATCATTTCACCATTTAGCCATCAAAACGCCTAGCTGTGTTCGGGCATTTATTAGGCGCCCAGAGTGAGTGCGAATTCTCCCACCGTAGGTTGGATTAGACTAACTAACACACCACATAGTCCACCCAACGCCCCTGCGGGCGTCTAACGGTACATAATTCTATAATCAATACAAAATAGATCATCGTGAAAAAAGGGCAGAGAAATAATAGAGTCCAATCAAGAAGAAATAATTAAATACTAATATAAGGGTTAGTGATCTTTAAAATGGATGAATAATCATCCATCCACCCCAACTCGTGTGTTGAGGGCAGATCTCCCCTAACGAGTTGTTGTGCTAAAGTGGGGAACAGATGGCGGTTTCACTTTCGAGGGTGATCGGAGTGGGTTGTCCGTCGTTGAGAAGGGCCAGGTTGTGATTGTCAATAGTGTTGGCCATTATCACTCTCATGGGGTCTGTTCTCACGCATCCTCACACTTGCTAGTACGTGTTGAAGTCTCCAAAGAGGAGTACGGGATGATGTAGTTGGTTAAGCAGATCGGTCATTAGTGCCTCCGTGAGGTCGTAGATTCGTGACAAGTAGATAGATACCATTGTATTAGGTCTTGAGATACACATCTTCACTGCGACAGCTTGGAGTTCTTTTCTGAGAGGGAAGAGGTGATTAGGTATGCTTCGATGGATCATAAGTGCCACTCCGCCTTGTGCAGTCACATTGGTGTGACCTTCGCGACGATGTAGGACATATTGAGGGATTGTAAATGTGGCGGTGTCTTGGAGTTTGATCTCCTGGAGGCCTACCACCAAAGGTTTATTGGTGGAGATTTGCGATAATAATTTCTCTTTCTTTGCTTCCAAGTCCCTAGCAATTCCTCTGAAGTATTGTACTGTTGTTCATATCGGATGTTTCACGCTCCGATTCTGATGGTCTGGAGCGGTCGCGTGGTTTGCAAGAACCTTCGTGTCTATGAGGCGCAGGTGTCTTAGATAGAGAGCGTTCGCAAGAGCGTCCAATTTCTGTAGAACGTGATCTCCTTGAATCACTGCGTTCTCGGCTGTGAGTGCTCTTGTAGGAGGAGGAGGACGAGGGTGTACGATCTTAGTGTTTGCTTCTTGAGCGAGCACGTTTCTCTTCTATGGAGTTTTGTTTATCATTATGATGGGCTGAGTAGTAGTCGTTGGGATATTTGAGAAGAGTGCGGTGCATGGTCGATCAGTGGTTTATGGGTATCGGTTCTACGTTGAAGATTTTTAACGTGTCTTCGCGCAGGCGATGGTCGTTCTCACTTGTGAGATGTTCTGGTGTCGGGCATGGTAGCTGAGGGTTGAATACCTCACTCGGATTTTCGCTGGGTGCGGTCGCAGTCAAGACTGTCAGAAGACGTTCAACGCTCTGATCGAGGTGAGCTGTGGTTCGTGGGGTGTTGCTAATATTTTAGCTTTGTGACGAGAGGACGTCGCGTACCCCGCGGTCGTCGTCGGAATCTTCATCTCTTCGCAGTTTGATTTTCAGGTTATTGGACCTCTCCTGGTGGTCGGCCAAGGCATGATCCATCGCAGTGCTCTCCTGACCCCTGTTGTATTCATTGTTTGGGACGCCCGCCTCTATTACGGTATAGGTCGCTGGGCTGGTTGTGGTATTGTTAGTAGTGGAGAGACGTGTTTGTTGGAGTCATGGTAATAGTTTGTGTTAACGGTACGAGAGTGTCGTCTGGTGGGTTGACTTAGTTGTCGATTCAACTGCTTTGGCGTAATTTAAATTACGGCAATTTGGGTTTTCGTCGTAAAAGATTTGGATGGCTTGTTTTCGTGTGACTCTTTGGTTATTTTGTATGATTGTCATTGCTTTTTGGTCCATCTGCTTTGGGCAGTCGCGGTCACCTGCCTCATGGAGGCTTGAGCAGTGGCAGCAGTCAGGTTGGTGGTCTGTGCATTCTTTTCGGTCATGCTCGCCGGCGCACATCCTACAGCGTTGGGGTATGTATGGCTGGCAGTATTTGATGACGTGGCCGTATCCCAGGCATTTTTTGTACATTGCCGGTCATGTCGCCACTGGGTAAGTTTCTGTTTTCCCTGTTTGGCCGGGATTACAATGAATTCCGGTGTGTCACGTCGTGGGTAAGTGATTTGATATGCAGTGGTGTGGATGTTTCGTGGTTTGATTCATTTTGCTAGGGAAACGTTGGTGACTCTGTAATCCTTTGCAAAACCTGCTGCAAAAGCACTTGGGTCAGTTTTGGGAGTGTATATAATTTTTCTTGTAGCATTGAAGAACGGATGTATTCCGACAGTTACTTTGTGTTCGTCTATTTTTTAATCCTTTGTACAGCGTTACTTTGCTCACTATTTACGACGTGGGCCAGATACTTTTTTTCCTGTCGGTTTAGGTTTATCGGTCTGCCTCCCAATTGTTTGGAAAACGAGTTCATCGTGGTGAATGTGTTCATTGAGGGAGCAACTGTGTTTGCACCGCTATCTACAAGTGTTATGAGGAAGTGGGTAGGAAATGATGCCGATCTTCTCTTCTGGGTGAGAGGGTCAACTTGAGGGTGAGCGAATCGCGGCCGCAGCCTCTCGTCGACCGATTTTGTGTTCCGCTTGTAATTGCAGGAACTCCCTCTCAATCTTGTCCTGGGGCAGTCTCCGTGCCTCGTAGGGTAGCCGTTTACTTTGCAGCAAAAGCAGTGAGATTCTTCGGATGGGCACGACCAGGGATCGTCCCGTTCATCATGGTCGTCTTGGGAGCAGTGTGATCATCTTTGCTTACAGTTACAATCTCTGCTCGTGTGTCCGTATTTCTGGCATTTAAAACATCGCATCGGACGTCTTTCGAAGGGTGTAAACTTTTTTTAGGCGTCAAAAAAGGGTTTTCTATGTAGTTAGGTGGAGTGGGGCAATTGAATTTAAGCAGAAGGGCCGTGGTGGTGTTTCTTTTAGGTGCGATTTCTGCTTCAACTATACATTCCTTGTATTGGACGAGTCCGGTGATGAACTCGTCGGCTTCATCACTCAGGAGACCCTCAATGTAAATCATGCCTGAACTCATGGAAAAAGTTAAGTGTTGTATGATTTTGCAAGGCTTTTGGCATATTCTGTTTATGGAGGGTGTAGTGTCAAATGGAAGTTTTGTGTCTACTTTAATGGTGAAGCTATCGACACCGCTGGCGATGATGTTGAGAATTGGACGCCAGTCATGGAACAAGTTCTTCTTAGATTATACGGGGCAAATATCCGGTCTGTCATTGACATCGAATGTCATTTTCAAGTGTTGGGGGAATTTAGGGGCATTGTTGAATAGGTTGTGGTCATCAAATCGAGTGTATTGTCTCCTCTTTACGTTTCATGGTGTTCGGGCGTTATGAGTTTCGGCTGGGAGGAGAGCGATGTTTTCAGAGGGGTCAGAGGCGGAAGCACACGAACAGGTTACGGGTTCCCTGGCCTCTATCTTCTTCATCAACTCATCCAGTCGGATATTCATAGTTGTAAAAAGGTTCTCGAGTCTCGTGAGGCGTTCACTGACTTCACTGGAGGGCGCCAAGCAGTCTTCAGTCTCCATCTCGGGAAGGCCCATCATTTGGCTTATCTTGCCTATGACATTCTGCATTCCATTCAAATTCGCGTCCAGCTTCGAGAAGCGTTCATTTGCGTCATCGACTACGACCAGAGTCAGGTCACCTGTTGATTAGGAACTTATGAGGGGTTCGTCGTTCTTTTTCGCAGACAGGTTTGAGTGTGGCGTTCTGGAGAGGCCGTCAGCCCCTCTCCGAAAGGGCATGGTCATGCCCATTGTTTGATCCCTGGCTTCTACCCGGGGTTCTGAGTGAATGAAGGTGGGGCCTTCTTTAAATACAACTTGAAATGTATATAAGTACATTTATATTCGTTCCTGAAATTGATCTAAATATAATCTTACAACTAGACTTAAAGCTAAACATTTTTTGTGTACGGTTTCTGTTTTATATTAACGATTTTGGTAACAGTTTTGTTTCCAAACTCCGGTGTCAGTGGGGGCTCACTTCTTTGTGCACCAAGGGGTGGGGGGGATGTAGCTACAAACTGAAAGGGTGGGACGGTGGAGGGATCTTTAAATCAAAATATATTCATAGTAAGGGACAAATACGATTTGGTGGTTAACGAGGACACCGAGGGAAGGCGGGTGAGCCTGGGATACCCCCAGGGGGTATCCCTCTGAGGTGCCTTATTGCTCTCGCTCATAAGAGATGCTGGTCGATCACTCCGATAGAGTTGAAAATTTCAACCTTTACGAGACGATATTCGGTCTCGGAGCAATATTAGGCTTGGAGCGGTGTCCGGCTCTATTTTTGTACAGCAAAAAAATAAACTTCTTTACCCTGGAAACTTGCTAACTTTGGATCTTAGACTCAAAGAACAGTATGCGACGGTGTTTTCGACCTCACTTGTCACTCATTGGTTACGATACTGCATCTGCGCAAAGCTGCTTCCACTGTTTTAAATCTGTTGCGGCATGATTGCATGGACCTCCTCCACCCACGCCCATCTCGTTTCTCAGCGTAATTCTGAGGGCAGGAAAGTGCATCAGGGCAGCGTCTAGACTCGTTTATTCGCAATAATTTCCGCTCACACCTGTTCATAGCATGTTCTCTCGTTCCAACCGCACTGATAATATTAATAATAATAACAACTGTATTAACAACCAATGTGGGCATAGTATTACAATCGAGACATGATGTCTCTACTCCCTGAAGCCTGCTCTACGTCATTCATCCACTCAAACTACGGTCTTCCAATGCTCATCATACATCCTCACCATGTTTCCAAGTGACCTCTGATAACATGAATCTGCTCTGTCTTCCATTTACCTCACCATCATCGTCATAATTGGAACAACGTCATTTTGGATTGTATCCCCAAGCGTCACTCCAGCCGTACCATTCGAACGTTTATCTGGAAGACCTTCAACCTTCTCCTGTCATTCGCTCGCGCCCCCCACGTCTCAGCCCTGATGGAAACAGTTGGAACAACCCTCAAACAACCTCCTCTTCACCTAATTCCCGATGCCATACAGTATATTACACGCTTAGGAGACCAACACTTTTCACACTTCCTCCACGCTAGACTTCAGCTCAATTTCCACTGAACAGTTTAGTCGTTCTCACACGAGAGCCCAGGTACCTCAAACAGTGAACTAACTCCAATACCTCTCCATTTGCAGCTCGGGTACTTCAAACAACCTCTAATACCTCTCCATTTAGAAGAGCCCAAGTACTTGAAACATAGAACAACCTCTAATACCTCTCCATTTAGAAGAGCCCAAGTACTTGAAACATAGAACAACCTCTAATACCTCTTCATATAGAGCTCAGGTACTTAAAACAGTAAACAACCTTTAATACCTCTCCATTTAGAGTCCAGGTACTTCAAATAACCTCTAATACCTCTGCATTTAGAGCCCAAGTACTTCAAACAACTTCTAATACCTCTCCATTGAGAACCCAGGTACTTCAAACAACCTCCAATACCTCTCCATTTTGAGAGTCCAGGTACTTCAAACAGTGAACAACCTCTAACACCTGTCCATTTACTGTCCCTGGCCAGTTTATTAGACGCACCTGCCTTTTTTCAGATAATTTCAGTTTGCAATTATGAATCCTCACGAATTCATTACAATATTACAGTTCATTTGGTGAGCGGTAATTGTGTTCTCTTGCCTAATAGTAACTACAAAATTAATCTGAGCACTTTAGAATATGAAATACACAAAATTAGATAGGAATATATCTATATTTATGGACATTTATAATTTCAAGACATCAGTTGAAAATAGCCCATATCTTTAATATTATGTCGTTCCGCCCTTGGCGGCTATTAAAGCTTCGACACGCCTTGGCATACTATTAATGCATCCTTATACTGTCTCCTGCAGCTTTGGGAAAATGATTCCAGATGTGAATAATCGTGGCAATCAGTTGTATATTGTTGTAATCATATCCTTTGCAACTTCTCTTTTCACCAGCTCCCACACATTTTCGTTCGGGTTCTTATCCGTCGAATTTCCCGGCCAGGACAATAGAGGAACATTCTTCTCCTACAGAAAGGTTTTAACTGAACGAGCAGTGTGGCAGGGAGCGCTGTCTTGCATGAAGACGAAAGCTTCTCCATTTGTAAACCAATCTCTTATCTGAGGAAGAAGTCTAGAATTGAACACCTGTATGTATTGGTCCTGTTTTATCATCCAATCAACCACGTATAGGCGACCAGTGCCCTTCCCGCTTATAACAGACCAAATCATGACCATTGTGGGATGTTTTAGTCTGTACAACGCAGTCAGGATGATATTTCTCACAGGGGCGCCTTCGCACATACTTCACCAATATTTCAAATGTGCTCACGTCATTGAAGCAAACCTAGAAAAAAAACGAAAATTCAGTATATAGACATGTGTAGTAGATCGAAACATTACTCTCAGGTAAAGAAAAGCACAAACCTTAAGCATTTACACAAATACTCACAGATTTCCAGATGTCCAAGTCTTTGTCCTTGAGGTCTCTCGCCCACTTGAGACGTTTCACTTCCATAGCATCTGTTAATTTTGGCTTCCGAGTGGTTCTGTGGGCCTTGAACTGCAAATCTGACAGTTTTCGCCTCACAGTTCGCTCAGATGCATAGATGTTATTGCTTTCAAGCTTGTATTTAATACATTTTGTAGAGGCAAACCGGTCTTCAAGACAAATCTTCTAACAACGTTCTGATCGGAGTGTAAAAATTTCCTTTCGGCCGCAATTTTTCTTCCTTTGAGGGATCAATTCATGTCCTAACTCAATTTTCTTCTTGATTTGCCTCAGACAATTCTGAGACGAACAACCTTTGAGAAATTTCTCGATTACCATAATTTCCAGCTGTGATTAGCACTTTTATCTCTGCACTCTTCCGAGGTGTCAAATCACTTGTTTTACCCATAATTACTGAGAGTAAAACAGAAACAGGACCGTTATTACACATGGAATGTACAATTTTAAGTTGGAAATCACAAACGTATGATAACAAGCACCGAGAACCAGATTGTATGACATCTCACACAGTCACGCGAAACCTGTCTTTACTCGCTCAAGGCCAGAGCGCCATTGAAGCCGTGTACAACGCATTTGTTCCAAGGTCATAAGTATAGATGCATTCTTTTCAATAGAAATAGTTTGTTCACAACATTACAACAAGCATACCAATTAATTTTGTCTATATGATCCCTGGCCTTGAGTATTTATTACCGCAAACTGAAATCATATGAAAAAAGGCAGGTACGCCTAATAAACTGGCCAGGGACTGTAGAGCCTAAGTACTTCAAACACTGAACAACATCTAGAACCTCTCCATTTAGGCCAACACTTCTTAGTTTCGCATCGTCTGTCTGATAACATTTCATTACTTTGAACCTCATGAACTTGCAACTTCCTTCTCACACACACTCTACCAAACTTTGGCACTAGCGTACATACCATTTCCGAATATGCCACCAGGACAGTTTCATCCAAAAACAGCAACCGACTCAAATGTCTACTCCGCCAATTTGCTCCTAACAACAGACTCCCCCGTAGGGCAATTAAATAGCTATGAATCTTCATCATGACACTATCTGATAATTGTAGTTTGTTATCTCCAAATCATGTTTTGCTCGGAAAAATATATATGCAAGCCTTGTATTCTAGCTATCTATTGCCGAAAAGTTCATAATATACAATCATTTTAAGAAGGTTGAGGCCACGAATTAATCCATATCACAATATTTACTATTCATCAACGATTAGATAGAAGTAAACCAAACCTTAATACTTTTTAGGTGACCAATGAATTAGGTGCTTGGTTGATTCAAATTCATTGTATTCTTAAAAAGACTTGAATAATCATCATCTAAACTTTTGCCTGGTTTCCTACCAGAAATGTACGCCACTCAATAAATGGAGTAGTTTGCTCGTATTTTATATTTTAGAGGGTAAATAAATTCCGGTGGTCGTTTAGTAAGATTGGTATTAATACGCGGAACCAGCACTCTTAAATCTGGGCATGATGGGGCTATAAATATTTAACTAGGATTCTTTATCTTTCTGTTACTCTGGTAATAGATATAACAAGTTTACACCGAAGAAATATTATATGACAGATTAGAATTAACCATCACGCTGATCGAAGAGAGCTTATTATAACCCTATTATTTTGTTGTCTATCGTTGTCTTATCTTCTGAATACGTCAATGTTCGGTGTAGATGTCCCAGTTACCCGTATCCAATGTTCATCAATGATTTTACAAGTTACGTGTGACTCCATTTTGTTTGCAACATTTTATTCAGTTCAATAATGAACCACTTTTCGTTAGACTTCTGTGTACACATTTTATTTGGCTACAGTATTTGCAGGACGCTATATTAAGCATGTCTGCTGGTTCGCTCCACAGTCAACAAACTAATCAGTCATCGTGCCCTTCCTATTGTGTTCAGACGACCGCATTGATTGCCAGCATCCCCTTCGTTACTAAGTAGGCTCGGGCCTTCTTCGATGACGCAGTCCTCAACGATGCTATCGACATCGCGCTCTACGCCATCAGAGACCCCCTCGTGAACTCGCCTAAAGGTTATACTTGTCGACCAATGACGTGGTGACCAAACGTTTTGAGAGGCAAAAGGTGCAAGCGGCTGGCGACATCGATCAACTCCAACGACCTCAGCATGGTCAGCTTCGAATTGCGTCAAATGAAACTTCAGCATCATCATTGTAATGACCGTTTCTTGGATGATCTGGGCTTGGATCATTAACCTCTGACATTAGTACGTGACGCATTGAAGGAGCTCGTACAAGACCAGCTCCAGAAAAACAAGGAAAGGAACTAGCGTTCGAACGAGGCCAGAGGTGAACGAAAAGTGAGGCAATCGAGAGCGGCTAAACCGACGAACGCGAGGATGATGTCATGGATTGCTAGTCTGAGGGCAGTGGTGGCCCTGATGACTATTGTATTTCAATATACAAATCAGTGTAACAATAACTGGAAGATATTTTGATGACTATGTTGGATGGTAATATACGAATCAGTGTAACAATATCAATGATAATCACAAGAGATAATGTATGTATAGACATACATACATTATCTCATGTAATTATTGATGATAATTTGAAATAACTGTTCGTAACACAGCTACGACGTCGCAATTAATTGTTTGTCAATACTTAAACCTGAAATTAAGAGAACTCAGAAAATGGGGAGTAATCTACAACCTATTTCATTGTATGTAAAGAGACAGTGCAGGTGGGCTGGGCTGTTCTGTTCACTGCAAACGCTTGTAAAATTGCTTATATATTGTATTGACATTATATTACTATGATCATCTTGAGCACTCGTGTACATCTTCGCACTGTTCTGAGGCCATTTGTCTCAGTCAGAACAGGGCGAGATACAGTATCTCAGAACACTTAAGCAAGGGTATCTCACAATGCGTGAGAGAGTAACTCGAAACTCTTGAAACTCAAAACACTTCTGAGGTTCAGTAACTCAAACAACTCTTCAATTAAAAAAACTTATGTCGTACATCAACTAAAAGCACTTACTAGGTACAGTCACTAGCAATTTACAATGAACAGTAAATACACATATCCCATTTGCATTGCCCAAAAATGCCGCTGACAATTCAAACTAAACATGATAATCTGAAAATGTGTTTAGTTGCTCAACTTAGCCTCCCTCTGACCTCAGTCAGCCCACTCTTAGACACGAGATCCAGTTAACATTAGACAAGCACATGAGGACAGTTCTGCATGCTCAACCCAAGAATGATGTAGTTAAGAGGACAAGAAACTTAATGGTGGGAGAAACTGTGAAGTCACGACCTCCTGGCCGTGACGTCATTAAGAAGAGGCGTAGATAATAAATACCTAGTATTAACCACACTCGTATAATGTTTGTTCTAACAAACCTAATTCACGGTTAAACCGGTAGACGAAACCGAATTTAGAACTGTGTAATGAATGTATAAAATCGTGCGAAGTTTCCGCCACATCAACGTCATCAATAACCTTCAGATTATTTTCGACACGCCAGATTGCTAGTGAGCAACTGTTCATGGAAAAAGTCATATATATATATATATATATATATATATATATATATATATATAACATCCGGCTTCTACGAAGCTGTGTGAATGTTGGTTGGTGGTAAAGGCGATGTAATTCGTTTATAGCTCAGTGCACTTCACTGCAATACTTAAAGCATAGAAATGAGACCTCAGAAAAGCGTTCAATTTTTTTTACGTTTCAAATTATGAAAATAGTGTTAGGAGGAGAAGAAAAAGCACGCGAAGGAGTAAGAACCCACCAGAATCGATGAACTTCACACCCTACGAGGGAGCTAACTAAGGCTCACGTCAGAACTTTCATCATTTCATGCGGAAGTGTACACGTAGTATTTCTGACTAAGCTCTATTTATTTTTTCCAATACTATACCCATGTGGCCGCATTAGCTCGATCAAAATACGTTGGTGTCATTTAGCGAGACAGCTAAGGTCGAGATCGCCTCTATACGGGGTACCTTATCAAATTATCGACCTCTTGTGTCTATCCTATTTCTGTAGATCTGTGGTGTAGATACATCCGTACATTGATAATGCGTAAAAACTTAGATATATTCGTTCATGTATTTACGGTCTTATTTAACATGAGCATTTACGGAATGTTTATAATCAGAATATGGTTTAGAAAGTGGGAGGGCTTATGACGCCATGCATTCCCACACATGGAGTCGTATTTAAGATGGATGCATTCTCCCTCCCGAGAACAGTGTACTCAGGAGTTCGATCTGTGTAACAAGATTTGAAGTATCCCCAATAAGGTTAGTATGTATAGCTTCTTTATGGGGAAAAAATACAGTGTTTATACGTTCGATAGCGTGCCGTGATGTATGTTATATAATTTTCATAGTCCATTAGTTTTTTACCCGGGTTCTTCGCATTATATATGTTTTATACTGAATTGGTTGAATCAATCCAAACTTTTCCCATTTTTTGTGCATCTCTCGATATTTGGATATAGTTCTTTTTTCAAACTCATCTTATTTATGTGTATTCACTATTCACATTACAGAAAACCTAACCTTACCTAGTCTTATGTAGAACGCACAGTCATTGATGTATACAAGACATAATCAGACAGAGTTTGTGGTATAAAATAAATTAGGTGAATGAATCATTCCCTTAACCAGATTTTTCGTTCAAGATATGGGTTATCTGATCAGTAGGGAATTTTAATATAACAATGTAAGCATTTCTATAATTTGTTGATTATTTTGAGTGTATAACGTTCATTGGTGTAATATACAAAAGTAAACATTTTTATAATAGTTTTCTGTTCATTTTTTCACAATTCTTTAGGTAAGGATGGATATCATTGTATGTCTCAGAGCAAACGTTCACGCGCTAAAAAAGTACAGTGTACGAGAAATTTGATAATGTTCTAACGATGCAGGCATATGATAACATTTCCCTGTGTGCTGTACCTTTTTTTTCATGACTTTACATTCTAAATCGAACTAGTCAGTGCTTGCACAAACAACCTTGAGCAACGGATACAGTCTTTATATTTTTTTTTCAGGGGTCGGCAAATAGTTTCCATTTGATTTGATTTTCGATGAGTGTGAATCGATACAAGTACTTTCTCTCATGCATGGGACATGCGCTTTTACAATGAGATATTTTCGAAGAGTGTGGAATCGTCACAAATAATTTCTCTCATGCATGGGACACGCACTTTTAATATATTTTTTCATAGTGTTTTCAAAGTTATGATATTTAGGTATACAATGTTTTTTTTGTCACCAGCATCGGGTAGGGTGTGGGTACAAAGCCAAATAGACAGATCCAAAGAAATTATCATATTCAAAAAGTTATATACGGTTTTATGTAGATGTATGCGTACAAACCTAATTTATAAATATCTTTCTCTCATGTGTAGAAATTTTCTATCTCCCTAATGGACCGTTCTCGAACGACTTCCGATGATTCCCTGCGTATGGCTTCCTTCGAGCTTACTGCAGCTCTTGAGCGGATTCAAGAGGCGAGGTTTCATCCATCTCAACCTCATTTATCCGGTGAGTATTTGACAGATTATTTTTTTCTTCAACGATAAGAGAATGTCAATTTTAATTAAATGAATACATTACTAGGACTTGATAGGAATTTTACCATAGCAAAAAAATATGATAATAGGAAGGAATATGTACGGGGTATTCTAATTTCGTGTTATTTCTTTACCCCAGCTTCTGATGCATTGGATCTCGCAGTCGAGGCTCCCTCCTTGCCGAACATTAGCGATCTCTCCGGTCTCCTATCCATATTGGAGGAAGATCTAGTGGGGAATCCCTTCTCTGAGAACATCACGAGTCGGAAGGGATCGAGTCAACAAGAGGGTAAATACTTTTAAAAGATTTAATAGGGTTTTAAAAAACGAAGTTTTTTTTTTATGAAATATATTTTGTTAATGGTGGCTTTATTCTTCCATGTTTTTTATTCATTCAGTAACATTATCGTGTTATTTATACATACAATAACCTTAATATTCTTCGCCAGTTCATGACGGAGTGGACCCTGGAACGATTGGGGGCGTCACCTCCCCTACCTTTCAGGGGACCTCCACGAACCTTGAAGTTATTAATGAGGATCCAGCGCCTTCGGCTTTACAAGACGGTAAGTATTATAGCAGCTTTTATAGTGTTAAAATATATATATATATATTTATACATATTTATACATATTTATATTTATACATATTTATACATATTTATACATATTTATATTTATATATATATATATATATT